>WTSP01001427.1:0-118896 GCA_025331215.1 Actenoides lindsayi | reverse complement strand
CGCGCCGCCCCGTCGCGGCCTCCCGGTTACTCCTCCAAGAAGGTGGAAGGGGGCGGACCCCCAGGGAGAGCGTCTCCCCCCCCCCTGGCCCGGCCCCATGAGAGAGCGCGCCCCGGGCGGCGAGCCCCTCTCGTCGCAGCCCCCCTGCCCTACCCCCGGAGGGGCGGCAGCACCGGTCGGACCGGACCCGGCTCCTCTCCCCCCCTCCTCCCGTTCCCCGCCCGGCTCGCTCACTTGTCGTAGTCTTGTGTCATGTCTGGCGGAGGCAGCGGGCGGCAGAACTGGCCCGGCTGGTCGGGAGGGCGAGGCGGGGGCGAGCGGAGAGAGCAGCGCGCAGCCCGCCGCACCGACGGGTTTTGTCGGCTTTTCTCGCCCGCTCAGGTGGCTCCCGCAGCCGCAGGTGGACGGGCGCCGCGCGACGCCTCCCATTGGCTGCAGCGGACCACGGGCGGAGCCGCCGCGCCCCCATTGGGCGGGCAGGCGGGGAGGGGCGGTGCCGGTGCCCGTGCGGGGCTCCGCGGGGGGCGGTGGCTCAGGGAGCGCTGGGGCGGCCGAAGGGCCTCGGACCGACCGAACCAAGACGGGTCGGGACGGGACGGGTCGGGTCGGGCAGTACGAGCCGCAGTCCCTTCCTTACAACGCGCGGAAAGGCGCGAGTGAGAGACGAGTGAAACTTCGCCGAGAAAGTGCTTCCCCCGCGGCCGGGGGCCTCGCTGTCCCCGTGGCAGCGCACCCCGCTGCCAAAGGCCGCTTTCCTGAGGGGGGGAAAACCTCCCCCCATTTTCACCTCCTCCCGCACGTACAGCCTACACGGGGCTACGGCGCTGGCTCCGCAGCGGCAGCGGATCCCGCAGCACTCCTCACCCGGCGGCGGTGCAAGAGCTCTCCGAGCGGCCCGGCCCGCTGAGGCCCGGGGGAGAGCGGGGGTAGCCCCTCCCGGAACCCGGCCCTGGGCTGCGGTAGGGTACGTGGAATCGCCCTGCGATTTTTCTTACGCCAAAAACGGGGTTCTCTTCTCCCTCTCCCATCCCCTAGAACCTTATTTCTTTCTCCTGCACTAAACGCGTTTTTAGGAAAGTCTGAAAGCGGCACGAGAAGCAGCCATCTGTACGAGCACCCCACAGACGGCCAAAGCACAGTGGATCTGGGCGTCTTTAGGTATGGAGAGAAGGGGAGGTTTGGCGTGGAGTTACTGCTGCAAATGCATCTAAATCCTCTGGTTTAACAACAGCAGCAACAATACAAATACATCGGGTATATCCGAAGTGCTGTGCATGAATTTAAATCAGAAGGATCTTAAGTTTCTCCTTGAGAAATAAGGGCGGGAGGCTGCTTGTTTCAGTAACAAGTTGTATCGAACCCATATAGCAACCAATGCTATCTATCGTATGTCAAGATGCTTCAGATAGCTTCTGGAATTTAGAAGTATGCACACTAGTAAGAGTTCTCACCTTCCAGGCCAAAATCTCTTCCCTATTTGTACAGGATATATACTCCAGTGCAAAATTACAGAAGGACAATTCAAGCAGCCAAACGAAGGAAATGCAGAACTAAAGGGAACAAACTTTCACTAAGGGTCTAGTCCTGGAAGCTGCTTGGTATCCTCTGGCTGGATTAGACCCAGCGTTCTAGAAACAAAATGCTTGGTTTGGATCTGCAAACATTGCCACTAGCGTAGCGAAAGATAAATATGATTACTGCAGTCGGATCTTGTACTACGAAGCAAAATAAACCGATGTAAATTGTTCTTTGTGACACGTAATAAAAGGTATTCCGTATTTTTAACCCATTTGAAAAATCTGAGATTACAAAGAAGAAAATTTCTTATCTGCTCTCACATACGAAAAAAAATACTGTCATCCGATGAAGATGTCAGAATGTTACATTTTTCCAAACGAATATAATTCGCTTTGTTTCCAATGCAAATTACAAAAGTAGCTCAAAATCGCAAGTACTGGGAAGGACTGCTAACTTTCTCAGGTGTTCTTCACTGCTCACACTCCCTGCTCCTCTTTGTTCACGCTTTTCATTAACAATAAAATATAATGCTACCCTGTAGCTGTAAGTGACCCAGATGCAGCACGTGCTCGAGTTCGGTCACATGCTTACATTGCACCCCAACTGCTAAAATCTTAGTAATGTGCCACACTTGGTATTTCTCCGGAACTAGAATTTAGCGTGATTCTATTCCAAATAAATCAAAGCTCTGCAAAAGGGATGGCTTTGCTTACCAGCCTGCTCCGCCAAGGAAAACTTAGTTATCGCCCAGCAATCACTTCCACATTTCAGGAGACAATGATATAAACACGGGATTGTGACACCGCTGACTAATCTGCCGGTCACAATCTTGACTCTGTAACACCACTTGTAGGTGTATTTCTGTGATGTCACTAACTGGGTTGCATCATCGCTGAATAAAATCGTCAAGAAGCGCACGGGGATTTAGCAGAGCTCTGGCCTGGGCACAAAGCCATGCCAGCCTGGTGCGCCAGAGCGCTGGCAGAACTTCCCTTGCCCTGTGCTGCCTGGCATTCCCTACACCTTCTTCCCTCACTCAGCCCTTTCACCTTGATCTCACTGCTCTCCTCCACCTCTCATGCCCTTCCCTTTACCTTTCTCTCTGCTTTGGTCCCGCCTTCAGCATTCTCCTTCCCTTCTTCATGTATTTGTTGCCTACTAAGTGAAGCCCACTCAAAACATGCAAGGAACCCTACTGAACTCACACACCATTTGCAGCCATCTGGCCGAGCACTGTCTCAACACGCTTGTGCCTCTTTCTAGTCCATCTGTTGACCTCACTGTCTCGAGAAACTGGGAATTATTCTGGACGAGGATTAGCTACTGGTATGACTTACCTAACAAATAGGGTTTATGATAATTATCTACGTGCACTGGCCATTCACACCTGTGTAATAAACAAACAAGTTGCATCAAGTTTGTAACAGTACTTTTGATTTCACAAAACGTGTCAGGGAGTCAAAACAAGATACTTTCTACTTAATCTGAACCCCTAAGATGCACAGGCCAGGCTGCAGAGCTGGCTGTAAAGAGCAGTGAATCTTCTAGACCCTTCATTACATGGCACACCAGGCAAGCTGTTCTTTTCTGCAACAGGCCTGTGGTCTCTAACAATAGAGCTGGAAATGTAAGCCCAAAGCTAATCATTGAGCCCCCATGGAATAAGCCTGAAGGCATCGAAGGCTGGAAGAGAAAAGCCCAGGCAGAGGTTCACGGACTCACTGGGAAGTGAGGTGAAAGCAGGCACGGTGGAAAGAAAGACAAGGGACAGTGGAAAAGGAGACTGGAAATGCCTTGTAGGAAAGAGAAGATGGAAAGAGCGCGGGGAGAAAAAAGGGTAAAGAAATGATAGCACAATGTGTGAAGTAAGGAACAGGAAAACAAAAGAAACCATTTGGTTTCCACTTCAGCCATATCCCTCTATGCAATCGTGCAGGCATTCCTTAAAGATGCCCCTTTTGATTCTGTATTTAGCACTGAAGATACTGTAGGCACTATGGCGAGCATACAGACTGTTCAGGGGCAGGAGGTGCAGCTCCCTCAGCCCGAGGACACTCTGAAATGACTACAATGGAAATTAATTTTGCAGCAGCCTATATATGAAAAAACGGTCAACCTGAAGCCTAGAATTTTCTCGCTGATAAATAAAATCTTTAGCGTGTTACCCAGTCTCACTGAACATTTATTGTCTCGCTGCTTCTGGGTTTGACTTCTGTGTCCATAAGTCCCGCCACACAGGCTGACAGTGGTGTAGCAAGAGAACACGGTGTGCCAGCTCTTTCACCGCACACTGCTCTCTGCAGAATCCGCTTTGCTCTGCAGCATGGAAACCCCCCCGCTGCCCAGCTAGGACTTACGAACGCCGGGGATTTCAGCTCAGTAAACAAAAATGTTCTGTCGGAACTTTGCATCAACTCAGCACGACTTAGTGTGTGGATGAGGTCCGGGGCCAGCTAGGTGGATTGCTTCACATCCTCCTGTCAGAGTAGGTTGCAAGTGGGAGTCCCAGGGAGCCCTGCTGCACGGCGCCATGGGACCAGGCCAGAGTCCTGCTGGGAAGCAGGGGAACCAGACTGCCCGCGGACACGAAGCCTGCCGAGTTCCGAGGAGCTGGCAGCTCACCAGGAGCTCACTAGCTCTGCCCTCTGATACCCTGACGGTGAGAGCTGAGGTGCTTGCATGTAGTCTCAGCACGCTCTTCTCCTCCCTAGACCTCTAAAGAGGTGGCATCTTCCCTCTTCTCTCTCGCAGCAGCCTCTCGGTCAGCCAGCTGTTGCAAGTGTCCTGCATCAAAAGGCAGCACAGAAGCACCCCAGGATCCAGCCCAAGCGATCAGATCATGACACAGACACTGAACACATTTGGTGGCATTCTCATGAGGCAAGGGCAGGATCTGCAGCTAGTGAGCAAAGCCACTGCTATGACAACAGGGTGGTCTATAAGAAGACACAGAATACTTCTCCAACCATGTGAGATTATCAGAGGAATGTGCTTGTATTCTCTTTTAAAACTACCTGTTATAGTGCCAGAGGCAGAGGGTAGGTGCTGAGGACTGTGGAGTGTTCTGGTTCCGGAAATGCTGCCACAAGCCATTGTACAAGGGCAGTTATAACCTCACGTGAGCACACAAGCACTCATCATCTCCTGTTCTGTCTTTCTCTCTCTCTTGTTTGCTGTTTCAGCAGCAACCTAGCACAAGCAGCAGTGACAAAAGCTCTTTCACGTATGCCTGCTTCCACATCTTGGCATCCCCTTTACTATCTAATGTGGCCAGGAAAAAAAGAGCTTCACATGTGAGAAGCATCAAGACCAGTAACTGTGGAAGAGATATTAGAAAGCAAGCATTCTGCATTTAATGCAAGGACAAATGCAGCGAGACACTACTGTGATCAATCCACATGCTAACAACATGCTCAGACAGGAAATACGTAGGACCGTATGTGCCAGGAAGCCTGTTTCATTTTGGACCAAAATAGGAGATTCATCAACTGGAGTTATCTTGACTCTTCTCTGCCTGTGAGGCAGCATAGAACTTACTCAACTTGACATAGGGAAAGGATAGATGAACCAGGGGGCAGACACTTTATTCATGATCTTAAACATTTTCATACTTTACCTCTCCCAAAAGCCCTGTGGGTCCTGGCTTTTTTGTTCCCCGCCCTGCAAAAGCATCCTCTTGACAACTGACCATAAATACCCCAAAATCATTTCTCAGGACCATCAGCAGAAGTTTTTGTTTGTCCATAAAGGAAGAAAAGTAATTTTGAGGAAGGGACTTCTGAGCTTTCCAAGAAGTTACGAGAAAGCAAGTTAGTAATTGCATTGCCCGCAACATTGCATCAAATCTTCCAAACATGATTGTTTCAAGGGTCATGCTAAAAATGGGTTAGGAAAGATGTAATTGCAGGGAAGCCTACCCAACTCACTATGGCCAATAAATTAGACGAGCATCGTTTGCAGGCATTGGGCTTTGCTGATTCTCATTCTCTGGTTAAATCAAGCTCAGGGCCCTCACTCTGTGTATGAGGTTAAGGAGAAAGTCAAACATCTCTCCTTCAGGTCTGGAAAATGGTAAAAACTTTAAAAAGAAAAATGTATTTGGCCGAGACTAAGATCACATTGAGAATGCAGACACACTGGGGTAGTGAAAAACTAGCAAGGTAAAATACCAGTTCTGCTGAAGGCTGTACCTTTCAAACGAAAATGAGGTATCTTGTATTTCTCCACAGAAACAACAGAAAGGTTGCATTATTTAGGAGAATTGATAAAGCAAGGTAACTTTTGCACTCGTAAAGATAGCAAAAAAACCCTTCTGTTAAAATATCACACGCAAACTAGGAAAAAGACTAAATTCACTTTAGAAGGCACATCAAGTCTCATAATAACTGATTTTCTATTGTCTAAGTTAATAATTATTAAGTATTCTAAGTCAGCTCAATATATACTGTTTTAAAGGTTTAATCTGAAACAAACCAAAACAAACCACTTGCTTTTATCTACATACTTAAGAACTCTCATTCAACTTTTAGAGTAAGAAGCAAAACAAAGTCTCTTTACTCAAAATTTCCACAGGAAGAAGCACAAAAAAGTAGCTCTCAGAAAGCTGAGCTTTACCAGGACATTTTTAGCAAATAGTTACAGAAAGGAGCTGTCATGTACAAGGAGATGGAAGTGGTGGTTGGAAGTGCTGGGTTGCAGGAGACACCCTCCCTCCCCTTCAGCTATCCCCCGGTAGCTGCCTGTTCAGCTAGCACGGCTCCACCTCGGGGTTATATTAACTTGACTCAGAGTAGTTGTCCCAAGAGAGTTCCACTACACTCCACTGAAGATAAGGCACTCTTGTGGCTCGTCAGCTTCTTCAACATCATTACTCCAACTTAAGTGTTGATTGATTAAACTGGATAGAACTAACATTAAGTATTTTAGGGGCACACCCTTTACTTTTAAAACTGACTCTTAACCTCTGTGTCCAGAAGGCACAGGGCTCTTGATGATTAACTGCAAGCTTTATTTCAGTTTATTAAAGTACAGCCTTAATTTAGTCTGACATCTAAGGGAGCTTTGTTACGTTTGCAACAATGTAACAATGAGCACAGTATTTGTAATTTACGAAGCTCAGATTTTACTACTACAGTAGTTTTAAAAGAAAGGTGTACCTATAATTAAGTGCTAAAATAAATAAAGACTTTTGAATTAAATGAATCCTTTCTGTATAACAAGGTGTCTTTTAGAGAGTTAATTCAAAACTTTAACAGATATTATAGTAAAAAGAATGAGACACTTGCAGTTGCTTGAGCAAGCACTGTTGGAAACAGTGACCGTGTGTATTACACTTGTGTAGATTTTTTAACTGATAAAAATACTCATCTAGAACAAGAACAATGAAGAATTTTACCAAATATTTAGAAACTTCAGTAATTCGCTCAGGTGAGGTCAAACGTAATAGATCATGGCTAATTTTGAAACATAAAGACCAGACACAAGATGAGATTCAAACTGGTATATTCCGAGGCCATTAATGTAAACAGCAGTTCAAGACACATCTCGTCAGAAGTCTGAGGCATCTGGCACAACATCGCAATAGATTCAGACATGCTAAACTGTTCCCACTTATGAAACCTCTGACACATACAAATAACAACTCAGTCTGCTCTTTCCTCTTCCCCCATCAAGCACAGTTCAGCTCTGTATGGCTAAAACTACACCTTCTCACCTCCGTGTTACAATCACTTCAGAGGACCACGGCTCTAAATCCCTGCTCTACAATAGCTACTTAAAATAACTGGAAAAGTACAAACGTTCACCCAAACTGTGTCTTCTCTGTCACCTTCTGTCACCACACTTAATTACCTCCTGCCTCTACTGAGCCACAGAATGTTAAGAGTTGGAAGAGACCTTGAAAGATCACCTAGTCCAACCCCCCTGCCAGAGCAGGACCACCTAGAGCAGGTCACATAGGAACGCATCCAGGCTGGTTTTGAATGTCTTCAGAGAAGGAGACTCCACAACCCCTCTGGGCAGCCTGTTCCAGAGCTCTGTCACCCTCACAGTGAAAAGGTTTTTCCTTACATTTCTGTGGAACCTCTTATGCTCCAGCTTGCACCCGTTGCCCCTTGTCCTATCGTTGGACATAAAATGATAGGAGCCAGTGAAGGCTCCTGGTTTCCCAGTATTCCCAAGTAACTATTACAGCTTACCTTTAATAGCCCTGTCTGCTCTAGCCATGCTTGAAATACTTTATCCCTTTGTTCCAGACGAAGCACATCTCCACTCCTGTCATTCACCTGTACCCAGTTTTTAGACAATGGCTTAATGGATTGAACTGCAACAGATTTTAAACCCTTCCATCATACTCAGAGTCTAGTTGCTGAACTGATTACCATCCCAGATTACTCTCACTGAAGCCCTTGCTCAGGAAGGAAGCTGTTACTCTTTGTAAAGTCTGCAGACACCACTTTTCTTGTCTATAACAATGCTTAGAAATAGCTGATGATTTGGGTTTTGATCAAATAAATCTGGCAACTCCTGTACCCCTTGCTGACGGTTGGAGTTGCTAATTTTATTTCAACTGAAAGCAGCACTATTCATCTGGGTATCTACTCAACATCTCTGTTCAACGTATGTATATGTTACAGTGTCTTTAATGTAGTGGCAGCACCCAGCTTAAAACAGTGCATAAATAAGATTGAGCATGAGAAACTGGTAGAAAGGCTGAGGTACAAGCCGCCGACGATGCTGGATTATAAAGGGGCCAGAAGAAATTCAAACAACAGTAGTCTTGCAAAAGAAGAATGACAGGAGGACCTGGCAGTTACCATTGCACAAGAAATAGGATGGGCAGTTCTAGGTATAAAACTAGTTGCAAAATCTGTGAAGCCTGGAGTGGAACACGGACCTGAAAGGTGTTAACGTGGATGAGAGGCTCAGGCATAACAAGAGATCTGGAGATACACAGCATGGAAGGAAATGTGGAAAACAGTGCCAGAGCTGCTCCAGAACAGCCTGTTTAGAAACAATGACTGAAAAACTGACTGCAGCGAAAACATCACCCAACTGCTCCTTTTATTTGTTAACACGTTATTTCAAAACAAAGTAAACATTACTTTCTAGAAACATATTTGCTGTCATACAACAGTAGGTAAAAAAATAGATAATATTTTAATTACAAAATCTCACAAGGTAATTAGATGTTAACGTGCTGTCCGGTACACTGGACAAGTTCAACAAGTATGGACAACCATGCCCCCAAAATGGTAATTTCCCAGCTTCCTGTTGGCTCTGATGCAAAGTGAGGAAATAAATGCTGATAGACAGTTTCCTTGGTAACCTTCCCAGCTGGAAACCTGTGACTTAAATTATAGATAAAATGACACTACAACTAAAGTACAGCAGTAGATCTCAGCACTACTACCTTAACAGAAAATTGCCACGCAGGAAAAAGGATCAGTGTAAGTTTAGATGTAACACCGTGGTTTGTGATCCAAACAACTAATTTACACAGTTTTAATACTGCTATTTTTAGGCCTTTTTACTTCCTTAGCACTGTGTTGTATCTTGGCTTTTTACAGACTTTTTTGTTAAAAAGTTTGTGTTCTACCACACACACCTCATCATGGATATAAGAGGGCTGTATCCTCAGAAGAAAGGAGAATAACCTTAGTACAAAGTGGTAACTCTGGGGAAAGTCCACTCCCCTGTAATGAGCCAGATGACCACACAATCTGAAAAAAAAAGGGGGGGGGGTGGGGGAGAAAAAGTGGTAAATTACATGTGTATTTAGTTCAGATTTAGATAACATTTATATATTTAATTGTAATTAGAGGAAAAGTCTACCTTTTACCAACAGCATAAATCACAACATAGATTCTGTGAAGGAATCCACTCCTAAAAAAACCTCGCAGTAGAGGACTGGACCAAGATGTGTTCAGAGATGGTGCAGGCACAGTAAGAAAGCCTAAATAGCTTCTTGCATTATGAATTAGGATCATATGCAACCAGGCAAAGAATTTGTTCTTCACCTTTCAGGACTAAACTGAACCAGTGTTTGTTCTGCCAGCTTTTAGCAAATGTAGCAAAGTGTGAAAACAGCTATTTTAAAAATTTCCAACACTATCCAATGCAGACACCCCAGGCTCTTTTCCTTATTTTTTGCCCACACTCTCCATAGGGCCCCCTCTCCTCCTTCTGACACTATGCTCTGGGATTATAACCCAGCCATTCCTTGTCCATTGCCTTTGTGTGCTAAATAGAAATTACCTGTCTAGAAACAAGAGAGAAAAGCTAAGTTCAAGTCAACATATTAATGACAGTGGGGCAAACACTGACCAAGTTGACAAAAAAATAATTAGTGCTATTCTGCTTAATTATTTTGTAGCTTTCACGGTGGAAAATATTAATGAAAATGACGAGGTAATTTTATTGATGAAATGTACAATGAAAATAGCAGACTGGAGGTGCTGGTAACAAATGTCAGACTGAACAAAACATACAGAGGACAGACTGCAGAAACAGCTCTGTAAATGTTAAGCTCAGCAACTTATGTTGGAAAAATACCCTATTCTGGGTTAGCCTCAAATTTGGTTTTGATAACAGTGGCAAGTTTAAACTAGTATAAAAATCCATCTGATTCAATTTAAAAAAAAAAAAAAGTTTTACACCAATACAGAGATTCAGGTGCTATTCACCATGTAAGTCTTACACATCTTCTAGCTTACTTTGTATTGCCGTGGGATGTGGAGAAGCAGAGTTTAAAATTTCCCCTCTGTCTGATTCAGAGCATTGGTCTTAATATTCACCAGAACAAGGACTGGATCTGTCTGTCCCAATTTATAGGCAAGTGTGCTAATTACTAGACTATAGAGTCATTTGTTTGCTCCCTCTGGCCCAGCAAACATTTACATTTTACCTCAAACTGGAGGAAGAGAGGGCCCCATCCTGGAGCGCCATGCAAGCCGCACTGAGGGCCCCATCCTGGAGTGCCGTGCAAGCCACACTTCGGGGAGCGGAGTCTTTGTTTCAAGCCTCCCCAAGTCTGGCAGACTGGAAACCTGAAACTAGGTCTCTCGTGCCACACATCCCATCCTCTGCCCTACCTCATGTTCCCCACAAGCTGCCAGCCGCTCCTTACAAAGCCTCCGCTGCATCAGACGCTTCAGCAGCGTCAGAGCGACCCAGCCGTCTCCACAACCCCGCGCACTGGCGCAATTCAAACTTCACTGAGCAATGTTGGTTGAACCAAATCTGCAGGTTTTTGCTAATATGAATTAAAACATTCTTCTATGTCCTAGTTAACCCCGAGGAGATTCAGCAATTACAGCTCTTATGGCAATTGAGGTGTCAAATCTCAGGTTTCACTGTGGGGGCAGGGGAGTGATATTGTATATTCTGAGGCCAATGCATAATTACACCAATACTGTAAAGCACCTATTTTAGTAACTGGAGTAACACTTTTCACAAGAGTGCCTACACAAATGCTTTTTTTGCCCCATTTTGCACTATTTTTATTCTATTTACCCTAAATAGACCCTAAGAGCATCTCTGAAGAGCTAAAAAAAACCTCACCCAGGTGATTTTAAATTCAGATAGGAGAAGGGAAATCCATTTTTTCTCACCGTTTTTCACACATTGTAATACCTCATCATATATAGAACCATAGAATCGTTTAGGTTGGAAAAGACCTTTAAGATCATTGAGTCAAACCATAAAACTATCACCTAAAGACTTCTATACCAAATCAATTTAGAATCCAGTTTAAACCAGAAAGTTTAAAAATAATAATTTTTCTTAAAGTAAAAGCATTTCACCGACCATTGGACTGATCTCAGCTTTGCCCACCCTGAAATCATACTTCAGTCCTAGAGTTAAAGCATTTCAGTAGTTCCAGTTAGACTGTACTCATTTTTAGAGAAAGAGAATTTGTAAGCTTCTTTTTGGTTGTATTACACATACACACGCTTGCACAGGATAAACCCTCATATCTGAAGGAGTAGATGTTGTTTTCCAAAGTTAAGTAAGTGTGAGATGTATAATTAACTACTTGCATTGCAAATGATATAATGGGAAATTTACCCGGTAAGAATTTCAATTCAAATCTTGTTTCATGAAGGCTATGACAGTTTGCCACTACCATTTTAATCTATTACATATGAAAATGTAGGCTTAAAAACAGACTTTGCATGAAAGATTATTCACACAAACATACACCGAAATATCCACTCATTCAGTGTGTGTACATAAGATTTACGCAAATTTGTGGTGAAAGGATTACTACTTCTCCTCCTTTCAAAAAAAAAAAAAAAAAAGGTTCTTATTCATGCAAAAGAATGAATCCATACAACCAAAGCTCTTGTAATATAACACTGTGTTTACACTATTCCAACCCAGTTCTGTCACGGTGGATATGTGAAAGGCAATGTGAAAAGGAAAATAAAGATAAGCAAATAAATCCACTGAAAGACAGAAAAGATTGCACACATATAAAGCCAGTTATTTTCAAGGGGAATATCTAATGTTTAAAAAAATCAGGAATGTATTGCTAAGGCTCTGTAGGGGCTATTGCTTTCTCAAGCATGCCATTTACAAGTATATACCAGATAAGGATTTAAGATATTATTCAATGCACTAATGAAATCTCATTTCACACTAATGTAACCCGACCTTCTTTCCCAAAAACACCCTCCAATTGCACCTGTGAGAAATTCAGGAGAATCCAAGCCTTCTGCAAAGTTCATCTTTTTCACTGATACTGACAGATACACTCTTCTGCATTAGGGTTTCACGATACAACCAATGGCAGAACCAAAATCTGGCATGTGACCCAGAAGCTGCTTCTATACTTCCCAGAGAGTTGATGAGAAATGCTATTTTAGATATTTCCTATTCCTTGAGAGAAAAGGCTGCTAAACTCCTACACTCCCTCATCAGGGCCTTTGCTCTCTGTCTCTGGCCATGGTCCTCTGCCAGCACCCACCAAGTAGAAAAATCATCAATTTTTGCAGCATATGACATAAGAGAAGGTGGTACTAAAGGAAGAGTGAGAAGTTTGACACAAACTAGGCAGATACTTAATTATCCATATAACTGCACAAGGATGGATTAGTTAGGCTATCATTCTCCTTGCTACTTAGGTTCTTTAAAGAAAGTAAAGTTATTGACAAATAGCATGACTGTTTTGATATACGCTTAACTGAAAAAAAGTCTTAAAAAAAAATCCCTTTCACTTGTGGAAGCAGGATTTGGGAACAGTTCCTGAATAAAGACAGACACTACAGTTCCTTAATAGCACAAAATGTTTTCTTTCCCCATAGTTTTTCTTCTACTTTTCAGTAAAAGAAATTTCTTCTTTCACTTTTCTACTGGCAAAACGTACAACTGTCGATTGGTGATATGCTTAGATAAAATAATAGTAAAGTCCTATCACTCGTTATTTTATTTTATTTTTTATTTAAATATGTTCTGAAGGCATTAAGTGCCTGCTTATTTGAACTCTGACTGCTAATTTTAACTTTCATTTCAATTAAGGCCACCACAGAAGCAGTATAGTGATTTAGAAAATTAATTTCCTATGCTTTTTTGGGATGAGGGGAGAGAGGAATGGAATCATATTCCCATTCTCTGGAGAGCTGTGGTGGAAGTTTTTTGCTAAAATACTATGAAGAAGGAAGTGAAGTTGAGTATTTCTATCTAGCTGCTACTCTTGCCATGTGACTCTAGTTGTTGATTTTGTCTCATCTCCTCTCTTTTCAAAAGCTCACTTTGATCACTCTTCATATTACAATTTGTCTACTCCCCATCCAAGATGAACCATTCTGCACACGCCCCTTTCTACAAATCATTTTAACCATGATTGAATACATAGCTGTGTACACACCCCACTGCTGTCATTTGTAAAAATATATATATGGCACTTTACTTTCAGGAGAACTTTCCAAAATGTATTTAAGAGAAATTTGACTACTTACTTCTCATTACATAGTTTAACTGTACACAGCCAATAGTCAGGGTTCATGGCTGTGAGCAAACCACATTTTTCTTGCAAAATTCCCTTCAGGCTATGCCCGTGAAAACAACTCCCATCTGTGTTTTCTTCAGACCAACTTAACTGAAAACTTGAAGGATTTGGCTTTTCAGCAGGTCGCACTGAACCAGACAGCTTGCCAAATTGATTTTGTAAGTTCACAACCATTTCTGTACAAATAGAAACAAATAAAAACCCAAAATGAAACAAAATAAGGCAAAAGTATTAAGTATTAGAATACTGTTTAGAGGTGATTAATACAGGAAGAAAACAGAGTATTTGTACCTGGTTTTTGTTCTTTTTTTTTCCCCTTTAAATCTTTGTGTGGAATACTGAGTAACCTTGAAGGTCTGTATGTTCACTCCCTCATTCCATTTAAAATCTGACTCTTGTCACATGTTTTACGGAAAGATTTTGAAAGATAATTCAAAATGCCATGTCTTTCATAATTAATGATATTAATACTGGGGCACTCCAAAAGCATTTCCCTGAGAAAAACCTTTAAAAATCCATCTGATACTGCTGGTACTTTTATGCTGTTGGAAAACAGCAAGCCTTTTGCTGTATTTACCTGTTTCTATGCTATCTCTTAGGCTGGCTAAGATTTTTTGAGTTGTTTCCTTTATATTGGAATTAAGAAAGCCTGGTTTCATACATATATGGATTTAAGGTTAAGCTTTTCACAGTCCAAATTTCAACTGGAAAAACAAACAAACAAAAAACCCCACTCTACTGTCCCCCACTGCTAGTAAAGAATGACAAATTTTCCTAAGTTACTAAGGCAGAGAAGGGAAAGAAGGTGTCACGATAGATCAGCACACACATTATGACTGCCTAAGCCTTGTTTCCCTGCAATAAAAAGCAAGTTAAAAAACACTGTTGTTGGAGCTTCAACTTGTATTCGTGATCTGTAACTGAATAAACTCATTCATAAACTGGAAAAAAAAAAGCAGAAAAGACATCCTGAAGTAATCCAAGGACTATGAAACATATCTTGCAAGAGGACACTAAAATCTACTATCAAAACCAAAGGCTGAGGAAGGTTTCTGAAAACCTAAATCGGACATGTAAGTGCTCTAGAGCACTCTTTGTCTCTACTATTTGAAATTTGTTTTAAAAGAAATCTCGCCCAGTTACAATGGCATTATGTGATATTCCTGCTTGCAAGAGCCAGTGGTAAAGCTCTGTAACCTAAATGGTCCTCTTCTAGCTCAAAGAGAAGCAGAGCCAGAGGAGGAATCTAGAGTGCCACAGAAATGATGAACAATGAATCACTATTCATTTTTTGTTATAAATGCAGGAATCAAAGGGCACTTGAGCAAACGATGAGCCTGAAATATATAAACCTAAACATGTTTTTTTCCACAGAACATGACTAGATTGCAGGATCACCTCTACTGCATTTTGAAGAGTAAGAACATTCAAAAAACCTCAACTGCATTCCTGAAAGAGAAATCCAACATGAGCTTTCAAACCAAATTGTATTATACAACTTGTTTAGAAGGCCCTGAACCAGTCACTTCCAAAAACTGGAAGAGTATATAAAGGGAAAAACATCACTTGCCACACTTCTCATCTCTCTCCAAATATCTGCTGCTTACTAGATACTAATAAACATAGAATGAAGAACTTAAGATCTAATTTGGTTCAATAAAATTCTGGTATTTTGTATTTCCACAGATGAGTGGGGGGTTTCTTATTTTGCCTGTTTGCTTTTATGTCAACATAAACCCCAGTAATTTCTCATAAGTATTCTAGAGCTCCAAAAATAAAGCAGATGTACCTGCATTCTGACAACATATAGCTAGCTATTCAAGTAAAGTCACGTTCAGACAAGCCTTCCTCAGTTTCTACAAAAGACTGCAAGGAGTGTGAGAGAAGAGGGACATGCAAGATCTACCAATGGGATATGAGAAAGTAAAGGAGAAACGGGACAGGAAAGCTGTGGAAGATCAACAGCAATTCACAAAGATCGCAGTTCTATAAAGGCAGCTGACAAACCAGTGAAGATGAGGACAGAGTACTCATTCTGAGATGTGGTTCAGTAGGTCATTAGGAAGACTGGCAAATGCAGTTCCAGTTAAGCATGAGGAAAATGTCTGTTTGAAGAATTCCAGACACAGGTTGTAAAATAGTACTACATTAATTGTACTCAGAGATGAAAGAGAGAAGAGAAAGCATTTAAAGATGTAAATGTTATCACAGTCAGGGCTGCAGATTTTCTGTGATGGGAAACTTTAGAGGAGATTTATGCGTTGCTGGGAAGAAGCAAAGTTTACTCACGTCTTCTCTTCAGAACTTTAGATTTCTTCTTGGCTGAATAAAACAGTGGCTTTTCACATCTCCACAGATACCTACCAATAAGAGACATAAGAACTGTTAAGAAAAAGAAAGCTGGAGCAAGCAAGTAAAAGAATAGTAATTTCTTGCAAATACTGCTAGAGCTATTAAATTAAAAATCAATATTAGTGCTATTAAAAGCCACTGCCCCCAACACACCTAGGAAGTCTTTCTTCAGAGTAGGCAAAGTGAGGCATGTAAACCAAGATTTACTGTAATCAATTGTTCATCTGTATAAGCTATTTGTCACAGAAAGTGAGCATTTAATTAATATGCTGGATAAACATTATGAGATGAGTGTAAATAGAAAATTAAGATAGGGATTTAATCTATTCACCCAATCTTGATGGATGGAAATGTGGAGCAAATTCCTAACCTTTTTAATTTCTGAAGGGGTCAGGATTTCACATAAAACTGCCTATCTTAAAAAAGAAGAAGTACTTAAAGACCTCTTACTTGGCTCTTTCTTCATCCAGTTTCTTTTGTTCCACATCCAAGGAACATTTTATTACTGTGTACCACTTTTTGAACTCAAAATACGGACCACCTGAATAAAACATACATGTTTTAGGTTGAGAAGAAGTGAAAGAAATGTGTAGCACTCAGAAGATGTGTAGTACACAGAAGATATTCTCTGTGGCATTAGATCCCGTGTCTTTCACATGTATACAAGCCTGAAAACATAACTTGATCTAATAATTCTGTAAGAAATACAGAAATGCAGTTAAAGAACAGCACATCATAAGAGGTGTGAAGAAGCCCCTTAGCTTAGAAGAGATTTAATACATTTAGCACAATTCAAAATTTTTCCCTCCTTTCTGAAAGCTAAGCCTAGAAACTCTCTCCTCTCCACCAAATGAACTTGAGCTCCACAGTGTGAAGGGCCTTCAACTGTTTGAAAGTTGACTTCAAGGTATTGATGAAACTATACATCAATCTTAGGTTTAAGCAAGTAAGATCTAAACAAGCTCAGATGTAAAGTTTCAAACAGTTTGATCCACTGCCCACTGTTTATCCTACTACCCATGAAACCTCACAGGGCTGGAAAGAAACTTAAGCATTGTATTGACTTTGTATCAGCCTCCCACGTTTTTGAACACAGGAACTTCACTCCCTGATATGTGAACAAGTATTTACCAGCACATGCAAAACCTTTAAGGCATATGACCATCTAGCAGCACGTTTCTTATTGATGCTCCAAAGCGGCACAGGACTGAAGCAGACCAACTGGGTACAGTAAGTATAAGAATTCCACATACTACTGGGGTGTAGATTTATATATTTAAAATGTAATCAACACTGATTAGCCGTGGGTGGATTATCTGCATTGTGAATTAATCAGGCTTTGCATTTCCCCATTACCCCAGCTGCACTGCATGTGTTGCTTGCATCATGCTTAGCACTGCCAGCTACCTGTTTAAACTGTTCTGAAGGCGAATGCACCGATGCACTGTTCTTACAATCAGGACTATGCATCTTTTGCAGCATCTGCGTTTTTGCTATTTGGGTTATCCTGCCACAGCCCAGGATGTCTTAGATGGCAGAAGTATAAATGGACTCAAAAAGCAACAGCCAAATGAGGGGAAGAAAGACCCTTTTGTACTTGTTAAAATTCAAAGGTGTGGATACAACTTGTTTTATGAGCACTTTAAACCCAGAAGTTTAAGTAAGTCCTCCTAAACTGCTGGGAGGGCAGTTTGGGGTGGGCGTGGAAATTTTTATTAAACTTCATATGAATTATTAAGTACCTGTCACAAGCAAAGCCATTGTCAGAGATGTGACGCTCCACTGTAATAACCAGACTGTACTGCCAGTCTGGTGTCCATGTAGCTGAGCTGACTGGGAAATACACAGCTCTGTGATACACACATACATATATACATCTCAATCATCTTGTATTTTCAGATGAACTGTACTGTGTATGCGTGCAGTTCATAGAACACACATGCACAAACACACTAGGTAATTACAACTATCTACTGTACAGCTTCCAGCCTGTCTTGAAAAAAAAACTGTATGACCTGAAATGCTATTTTTAATTAAAAAAACAACAACAAAACTAGAGCAAGGATAGTTAAAATTGAGAGCGGAGTCAACATAAATTGGATCTTTAAACCCCAGTATGAACCATTATTCATTTCAGCACGCTAAGGTTGGGAAAATGCCAGAGGCAGTTTTGAGCTCTGGCACTACCAGTGCTCTCACAGAAATTCTCACATCGGCTCCTCTGCACAGCTGCTCACCATCACTCCAGCATTTGAAGGATAGGGCCAACATAACAGAGCATATGGATCATTTTGCACCAGCAGATTTTAAAGTAAATAAGGAGCCAAAGAATGAGCTGTTAATTCCCAAGGGCAGTGAGACTCGTTAATAAGGGAGAAAGCCCATTAAGACCTTAATGGCTTTGAGCCTCAGCTTGTAAGCAGTTGCACAACTTCTACTCTTGTCACTATTACGTACTTCAAGTTTTCAAGGGAAATGAAAATGAAAAAAAAAATAAAATCAAAAAATAAGTTTGTGCATCCACTTGAAAATGAGAATTAGCACTTGTCATTAACAGTGCCAACAATCTCTAGATACAGCAGTAATTGTGCTTCTGCACGGCTAACACCAATTTTAATACTGACTTTAAAAAAGTAACAAAAGGGTCGAAATTACACTCAAAACTTGATGGAAGGCTTAAAAGATAAACTACTGTAACACATCTTTGATATTATCTTCAACTGTGACCCAGATCAGGCCATGGAACATCTTCCTGAAGATTTCTAATCTTTGATTTGGTCTTTCTGCCCTCAAAGAACCGTGTTCACACCATTATCTTCTCTATCTTAATTGCTGCTAGCTTTTCTACACTCTCTCAGGATTATTTGGACTAAGAAAATAGATTACATCTGAAATATGTTACACACTAAGACATTTTATTTAACAAGACTAAACAAGTTTGGATTTTATCATAAATGTGGTTTGATGCCCCTAATAAGTATCTGCTATTTATGATCAAAGTGCATTCCCTTTTTACCGTGTATCCATTCATCTTCACCTCACATGCATGAAATCCTAAAACAAGAGGCAAACATGCACCAGGAGAAGCAGAAGGGTGCCTAGCAAAATGCGTGCCAAATTCCCCTACCTAGTGCAATAAGAATTATGCAGGTCAATTGAGATGATTTTACAGAAACAGCATCTATTATTTTTTTCAAATAAAGACTCACCTTAAAAGAATAAATGACAAAACCACATTTTAATGATCAATAATACAAGATTCTCTAAGCCTGATTACAGTTATTTCATTTACAAAATCAGAGGGCTGCTTCTACTAGAACATTTATGTACCTTCTTTGTTATTTTTATTTCTTTCTTCCGCAAAGCCTGAAAGTAACCTGGAAAAAAATTTAAAAATAGGTTATTTTGTGGAACCAAATACTGCACTTTTCCCATGAATTTCAAACACAACGGACAAAAATTACAACCTCAGTTTATTCCAAGTTTCAGATTCAAACTGATGATTTTAAAAAATAAGTAACATTTAATGTGTATTTATGCTTTCAGGTGTATGTTTTATGCCTCTGAACATAATCAACATTCAAATACTATAAATTTAATATTACTGAAGAAAGAATGATCCAAGACAATCATTTGCATTGTTTGAAATTTGGGCTTCACTACAGATTTGCCTGTATACTCACCATTCATAGTGATCATCCAATAAAAACAATAATTTGAGCACAACTATAATAACTGCTGCAGCAAGAACATCGTATTTCACTTTTCTCGTTGACTTATTTCCAGGCACAAGAGTCAGGAAATCTGCTTCTCCAATACAGATCTTTTTTACCACTCGACAAGTCCAGTTATGCAATTCATCTGATTAATGTAAATAAAAACAGAATATTAGTATGTTGAGACAAGCTAGAAGTACTTTTACAGTGCAAATATGTTGGTCATTTGAGGAAAACAATGCTTAGGTCTTTTAGGACCATTAGACAGCAACTTTTTTCAGGCTTGTGTCTTTTTAGAAATACCAGGCAACCTTCACTGTGTTTACATGGAAAACAATTGTGACTTATATATTCATATGGAGGGAAAAAAAAATAAATAGAAAAAAAAAAGTCACATTTTTAATAATATTTCGATGTTACTCGAATGATGTCGTTAGCTCCTCCTCAACACTGCTGTGGGAAAGCCTATCTTAAGTCTACGTAAAAATAGTTTCAAAAAACCTCAAAAGCCAAAAACTTGTCACAAGCTTTTGCCCTGCATGTCACCTAAACACCCCTGTAAGGCCAGATTCAGTACTGCAAAGAGCAACAGGGCCCAGTTTTAAAGAAGCCAGTTGGGTATGAACAGCAGCCTAATCCTGGCAGGGCAGCGCCCGCTGCTACCCTGACAAAACCCAGCTGAGGTACAGAGACAATCCCAGCCTAGGTTAAAACTGGTTTTATACTTGAAAGCCTAATTGCACCCGCTAGCGCAGGTTATGTCAAAAAAATACAACTACAGCTCCACAGGCAGCAGTATGATACCCATACAGTCTCTTATTACTCTATGCTTATTTTTCACAGATACAAATCCCCCAAATTTCTCACCTTTCCTGTTCAGCAAGAAATACAGGAGTTGATTACATCACCATCAGATTCCACAGGGGTTAGCAATGTATGACTAAGTACAACCTTAATCCAGTCATACTTTATATTCTCTTGCTGCTTACAGAGTTCAGTAGGAACTCATTTTTAATCCTCTTGTACATAACAGTAAAAGTAAAATAAATTCTGGAAAACAAACTTTCTTATAAATACTTTTATTTATCTTGTTCCCTTTTTTATAAATTTATTTTATTTCGGATATTTCAAATGGCCTTTTTATTGGTATTTAGTGTCCTAAAAGGCATTGTCAATTCATTGCTTGCTTTATTTTTTTAGTTATTAGACAACAACGGTTGTCCTTTTTCAATTTGTAAAAAAGAAAATAAAAGCTTCTACATGATAAAATGCTTAGTTGCAAGGAAAAAGTAAACAATAATATATTCTTCTACAATAACTGAATTTCAAAGAGTGCTTAGCTTTGTATTTCTCTGTGATAAATCTGAAAATGACAAATGTCTAGCTTTTTCTTTGATTTAGTTGATATTTCAGAATCTGAAAAAAAGTAATGTGATCCTCTATAGGATCACAACACTGGTGTAAAACTACAAAATCAGAATTTCTCTGAAATTTTAGCTGTAAATCTGTTCTCTTCATCCAACTGTGAATAAACAGAAAAGCCAAGTAGCTTTATTCAACATAACTAATTGCAAAAGAAGATCATGCCCACTCCCACCCCCTCCATCCCCAAACATGTAATTGTTGGAATGATTTGTGGGAAAAAAAAGAAAAGTAAAAATGTACAGGCTGTTTGTCTGTATAACTCATCTTCAGTGACAGTGGTATTTGACAAAGTATGGTAGCCCAACAGACACTTCACATACTAGGACTTACTGGTCTTTCTTTGGCAATTCAATATTCAATACTTCATTTTAGGATAAACAAAAATATTCCAACATTTATGCAATATACAATTTCAAAAGTAAATTGGAAATCGAGTCAGCACCACTTGTCAATCTAAAATCAATGCCAATATACAACATTACAGAATATACAATCCAGATCATATATGAAAGAATTCCAGTGCTAAGTGATCAGGTCCCAACTTCCTAAGTCATTTAGCTAAAGTTAATAAATCACATGAATTCAACTAGTGCCTCTTAGTTCACATGGATACTGAAAGATTTGAAATGAAGTATCCACTCCACGGCCTTAGAGAGCCAGCACCAGAGTGCCCCTGCATATCTGGGCCTATAATACATACTCTAAATGTTTGATGAAGGTGCTTTCTACAGAAATTATCTTTCAGTTCAAGCTTAAATGGGTATAAATTAGAAGGAAAAGAGTAGGCACTTTTCACGTAGTAATTCAAGTCTTTTTTCTAGAGTTTAATAAAACAAAGAAAAAGTTTATCAGTTTGGGTCTGGGAAAATATTTACCAGGTAAATTAGCTTCCATCAAGTACTTCATGCACAACATGTCTGGATGAAGAAAGCAGCTGTCTGTTATATCTGGAAAACGAGGCAGGTCTAAAAATGCTGCAAGCTCAAGCATTTTGTTGTACACTTCTTCATACACAGGCCACGACTGAAAGACAGGGTTAGAGGGTGTTACACATTTGCTCTGTTACCATGTTTGTTAATGACTTTAAATTCGCTACCGATGTCAAATTCTGTGTTATTTAATACAGAATTATTTATGCAGACTCTTGCTGCACTCTCTGTGACTAAACACACACGCAGGAACGGAGCCAAACTGCAGTGCTGGAAAAAGAAATGTGCTAGTTTTAAAGGCCATGAACTAATTAAGGAACAAATAGAAAACTGCTTCAGATCTGCAACCCACTCACTACCTTCCTTGTGAAATGATCACTAGGTCTCCAGATGCTCCAAAATCATAAGAGCATTGAAAAAAAATAAAATAAAATAGCAGGGTAAACTCTCTAAGGAGCTAGGACATCACAGAACCACAAAAGGGTGGAGGTTGGCAGGGACTGCTTGAGATCATCAGGTCCAAACCCCTGCTTGGGTCAGCTAGAACAGGTCCCCTAGGACCACGTCCAGTTGGATTTGAACTATCTCCTTAGGTGGCAGCTCCAAAAGGTCTGTGAGAAATCTACTCTGGTGTTTCACCACCCTCACTGTACAAAGGAAAAAACATTTTGTTTTTCCTTATGCTTAAATGGCATTTCTTCTATTTCAATTTGTGCTGATTTCCTCTCATCCTGTCACTGGATACCACCTGAGGAGGATCTGGTTTTCCTCCTTTGCACCCTCCTGCAGGTATCTCTTCATACCTGCCCTGAGTCTTCTCCATTTGCAGGCTGAACAGTCCCAGCTCTCTCAGCCTCCTCTCATCCATCAGATGCTCCACTGCCTTCACCATCTTCATGGTCCTTTTACTGGACTCACTCTACTATGCTCATATTCCTTTTGTACTGGGGAGCCCAGAACTGGACCCCGCACTCCAGATGTGTCTCACCAGTGCTAAGTAGAGAGGAAGGATCACCTCCCTTGATCTGTTGACAATGTTCTGCCTCCTGCAGCCCGGGATGATATCGATGGTTTTTGCCACAAGAGCACATTGCTGACTCACATTCATCTTCACAGCATCTTGCCCACTAGAATTCCCAGGGCCTTTCCTGAAAAGCTGGCCAGCCCCGCCAGCATGTCCTCCTGTTTGCAGGTGTTCCTTAATCCATGTTTATGTATTTATTTATCACATTTATCCACAAGAATGTGAGCAGTATGAGGCTGACAGGCCTTTAGCTCCCCAGATCCTCCTCCCTGCCCTTCTTGAAGGCAAAGGTGATATTTGCTTTCATCCAATCATCAACAAACTCTCCCAGTCACCACAACTATTCAAAAATTATTGACAGTGGCCTTGCTATCGCACCAGCCAGCTCCCTCAGCACTTGTGGCAGTATCTCATCACAGCCCATGAACCTCTGTATGGTTCATACCTCCTGCTTCTCCACCAAGGTGAGTCTGCCTTCCCCTAGACTTTCCCACTGGTTTCAAGGACCTGGGATTGCTGAAGGCCGCTCTTATCAGCAAAGACTGAGGTAAAAAAAGCATTCATCATAGAATCATTCAGGTTGGAAAAGACCCTTGGGATCATCAAGTCCAACCATTAACTCTACTGTACAAAGTTCACCCCTCAACCATGTTCCCACAACACCACATCTAAACGACCCTTAAACACACCCAGGGATGGTGACTCAACCACCTCCCTGGGCAGCCTATTCCAGTGTCCTCTTAGCCTTCTCCTTGGTCTTTGTGACCATGTCACCATTCCCATTTAGCAGCAGGCCCATGTTCTCTAGAACCTTTCCACAAAATCTTTAATATGATTTCATTTAAAATAAATATTTAATTCTGTATTTGCATATTTATTCATGGAAATAAATCAGCTATTCTCTTTTCAAAACTACTGACTGCATGAAGTTCTCCCCATTTCTATCGAGGTTTTCCCGCTAGAAGAGAATATAACTTGCAGATAGATTTTGACATCCGTATTAATAATGAAGTCAGCAGGACTTGACGTTTGCCTAAATATGAACTGTAAGATATGACCTTCATTTCTTAATACCTGAACTGTTTCATTAAACATTCTTAATTCTTTATATTTCAAATGATCACTTGAATTTATCTCTTAAAGCCGTAACTTTCAACTGTTCAGGCTACTTTAAATTTTAAGTATATAAAAAAACCCCATGCATTTTAAATGTATAAAAAGCAATGGGTTTTTTTCCATTAGTTGGTGGCTCTATTTCAGCAGAGCACTTAATTATGTATTCACATTTTATCAAGTCAATGTGTGTGTGTAAGGTACTCCCCTTTAATAGGAATTTATCAGGGGTTTACACTTTGCACACAGGTTCAAAATTTCCCTGAACAAGAGTGAATTCAGGCTTCTGGGGTTTTTACAGACCAGATTAAAACCAGAACAAACATACAACAACAATGAGACTGAAAGAACGTGGTTTTATTCAGTCATTGGGTTTCATCAATTTTAATATAAGCTGTGTAGCCAATGCTCTTATTTCGTTGTTCTGAATGACTGCCAACATTTCCTTTTCTTTTTTTAAATCATCTCCCCTCAGACTGCAGTTCAGACTTGTTTAACTGTGTGAGCACATGCTTAAGCAAATGAATAATTCTGCTGTCACTATTACACATGCAACTTTCTGTAACAGTTAGGAAGTTGTATCATGTTCATTGTATTTTCTAAACAGTATTAAAAATTGGCTTAGACTGCTACAGGACTATCTGGCGAAACAAGAAAAACACGCACAACCAGACTTCCACGGGAGGCTGGCCTCACACTACTTTCCATTCCTCTTAAAAAGCAGTGCTAAATTGAATACCAGACCAATCTTGGAACAAAACCTGAATCATATGTTGCTTATCCTGAGTGTATTTGAAGGAAAAATTCCAAGTCCCTGATAACTCAAATAAAAGCATTGCATAAATACTATTCCTAATTAGATATAAATATGTTTTTCCTCTCTAATGAAAAGCAGTTGAATTAGTAGCTTCTTAATGATATATCATAGATGAAAATAAATTAAGACATTGGAAATTCAGTTGTTTGAAGCATTCCCATTCTCAAATGTGAAACTATGACCACTGAAGTTATCCGAACAGTCTAATTTAACACAGAAGTACTTGAAGGAGTATAGCTTTAAATTGGAAGACTTAAGGTAGACACCTCTATCACCTTGTACCTGAGCTTCTCGCACTGTATCAGAGTGTGAGGAGAGAGCTTTCCTATCCTAGGTACCAGGGAATCATCCCTTCCTCCTCCTGCCTGGCACCGATTTTTGTTTCAAAGCTTTTGTTTGCAATTTAGAGAAGGCAATTCAGTTCTTTTTCAAAATGGTTAGAAAATGCTCTGCTTTGCAACAACTGATGCTTTCTCTTTTTTTTTTTTTTTTTTTTTTTTGAGGAGCAAACAAAAGGAGTGGAAAACCTACAAATAAAAAGTCATACAGGTTGGCTTTTTTTAAAGAGCGTTAACAGACAAAAGCTGTTCTTGGCCGATGTGGGTTCATAACGAGATGTAAACAGAACGGGGACGTGCAGGTCTAGGGAGGGCACACAAATCCACCATAAAGATCAACCACATCAACTGGTACTTTCCAAGGCTTAACCCCTTAAGCTCAAGAAGTTTCACCGCAGCGCTCCTGCGTCTACAGCACAGCACTGAGTCAGGACGGTGCCGCGCTGCCGGGAGTGCGCAGGAATCTCTTGAACTGCAAACTGCAAGCATAAGCTGGGTCCTGCCCAAGATCCCATCTCAGCAGGACACCTCATAGCAAAGGGCTGAAGGCTGAAAGCCTGAAGACTGAGAGACTGTAGACTGACTTCAGTAATCAAGCACTGATAATTTTCACCAGTCACTACACAGCCAGTTCAGACTCTAATTCTGGAAAAGCTGTGAGTTCATACAGAAAAATCGTTTATTCTGCAAAATGTCATGCATACTGGGAGGATTAAAGCAGAAAGAACACCCACATTCCAAACAACTATTGTAGTATATTTTAGGATGATATTAAGAAAAAACAAAATACAGCAGACAAGCATCCTCAACATTAGTAAAAGGTATCATCTTCTATATAGCTATGTATCTCTGCCAGAAGAAAAGAACTTGATAAAACAAGTTGCACTGAAAATTAACCAGCAAATCGACTAGGAAAGCAAAATCCAGCGCTGGGGCCTCCCTGCTTCAGGTGAAAAAAAATCTCTGCCTCCAGCACCCCATGATTAAACCCCAAGGGAGGAGTACTTGGACAAGAGCTGAAAATGTTAGATCACACACCATACACTCTCCAAGTATAATTGTCCGATCATAAATTAAAAAAAAAAAGTGCCACATATTTTCAAATTGTATTTCTAATTATTAGGACAACTCCCCTGTCCATCAGCACGTGGAGTTACCAAGCTCTCACCTTGTTTCAAGAACCTGGGAAGCACTCCACATATAAAACTCAGTTACAAACCCTTGAGGGCACTTAATAATTTCAGGAAGACTGACAGAAAAATCCTTTTAAAGTTATGCCACCTGCTAGCCTTTCGGGTGTTTCGCAAGTTGGGATTTCTTCAAGACTGATCAACAACAATGACAGAGTCTACAACTTGTCTAGGTTGGGTACAGAGGTTACTGAGACTTCTCTTAACAGCTTTATCTTCAAAATCTTTGTATCTTACTCCCCATGTGACAAATAAGGTAGCTTCAGGACTTCTCCAGAAAGCAGTACAAAAGATTGTACTACTTTTTTTTCCTTTCTTCCCACATCGCCGTGAGAACAAAATGCACACTGTTGAGTTGGTGAAGAAGCATCTAGAACAAGATTTTCATGGTGATAAATATTCACTAGACTATTTAAATAAATTGTCTTTATCTTTCAAAGTTACATGGAATTCTTCACCTGTATTAGAAAAGAACAAGCTGGTTTTCAGAAGCAGATGAGCCAAACTATTAGCATGATAATCAGATCACAGTAACAGGTAATTGTTTCGGGTAAGCCAAGATTGCAGCCTCTCCTACTTGTTTGGACAATGTCAGAATGTTGCTGATCAACAAGTAGAAAACAGTATGCATTGGCTGACTTTCTAGATTAATTTGCAGGCTTCATAGCTTCTTGTTTTAAATGTGGTCTGACTGACTCTCTTCCTAGATGACTGTATAGGCCATTTCCCTCTGGATCAGGAAAATAGCCCAGCAGGCGTTACTTGCATATTCACTGTTCAGTTTACTTTATTGTGATAATGTCCTATCCGTTCTGAAAATAATTAATTAGAGAGTAGTTTTAAATTCTCTCTTTTATATTTTTGCCCCTCCATCCTCCTCTCCTGTTCAGTACTTTTTTTGCAGCAGTTCCGTCCCTCGGCATCCTTCTACCTGTGAATTTCCATCCTGGCAGCCCTTTCTTCCCATGCCTGCATATTCTCTAAGGCTCTGCCTTCACCTGTGCTGCTCATGTTCAGAAGTGGACATCTTTCCCAAGTGATTCTTTTCATGATCATTTACTACTGGAATCTAACAAGACCCAACTTATTTTTTTTTCATTATTGGCCTTTTGTGGGTCTCTGGGAGAATCTCTGACATTTGAAGTTTGGATATGCTTTCAATTGTCTAGAAAACAGCAAGGCTTCATCATTCTTAAGATGACAAATTCAATCTCAACCAAGTTTGAGAAAGAGTATACCAAACTTCTCAGGAAATGGACTAAGAAAACAATTTAACTTGAAGGTTTGGAAAGCACCAAGTTCTGAGAGTTGGAGAAGCAGTTTCTGCCGCATAATCCAGAATTTTGGTTCAATCCTTGTGTAAAGCAAGGCATGTCTATAAACCAAAATATATCTATGGTAAAAGAAATAAACCAAACGGATGTCCTAATGTGCATAAACATCTTTGAATGCATTGAAACACATGTTCCCAAGAACCCAAGCTAGCTTTAAATTTACCTAAGGTAAAGTCAGGTACCAACAACGAGCACAGCAGTCGAGTAATCTCTGGAGCCTGGTTCATCTAACTTTGCTTCTGCTGCTCAACTGGTTCAGATATATCTGGTTGTCTGCAGCATAAGCCTGATGTGGGATGGTGCCAGCCACAGTACACACAGATTACATAAAAGAATTGACAGTAAAGACAATAACTGTATCAGCTGTGAAATATACACACAAATTAGTATTTAAAACTGGATCAAATGACCTTGTGAACCAATCATTATGTACTAGATCCTTAATGTGGTAAGCAAGTCTTAACTCCTAGATTGTTAAGGATTATTTTTTTTCTTTCACATTTTTTTGTGTACTCTCACAGTACTACCAACCTGGCTACCTCCCATACAAACACACACCAACAAATCTTGCTGATGTGTATTTTTTACATGATATTTCAACACCTCCCCTTGCCTACCCTATCTACCTTTCAGGGACCATCCCCATCTTCCCTGGAACAGCAGCAAATGAACGCAACAGCCATCACACACAAACTAAATGTGCTTTAACACTCTTTATTATTATGAATACAGACTCCAAAAAATAAGCGATACTCACTACAACTTTTTTGCCATCTAACCTAGCTGGATAAAAAGTATCATAGCCAGCTCTGTTGCAGAGCTAGATTCTGTGTAGTCTCTTCATGAATGTCTTCTTTGCCAGAGCACAGGGTATATGGAAAAGGCATACACAATGTTTAAAGAGAATTCCTAAAGCTCCCTTCCAACCCAAACCATTCTATGTAACTGTCAGCACTGTTATCACTGCTGTATAGAAACATCCCAGACTTGTGAATTCCTGGCGAGTGTGAAAAGATATTGGGGAGAAGGACTGCACCCAGCCCCTACCTCCCTTCCTAGGTCACTGTCAGAAACGGGAGACCCGACTTAATGAGCCTCCAGTCTGACTCGGTGCAGCCATTTTTAGGTGGACTAAATGAGCTGATACACGTCTTCAAAGCCTGATATCCATGAATCACATACAGATGCTGATGTAACAGCAAGAGGGTGTGCCTGGAATTATTAAAAGGGAACCAAATGACAAGAAGAACAAAGACGAGTGAAACTGCTACAACTCCACTTAGATAACTGCTAAGAAATACGCGGCTCCTGAGATTCCTTCCACTAGAAGAAGAGAGAAAGAGACCTAGCACAAATTAAAGGTGCTGCTTTACAAGCTTGCCATTGAGCAGAAAGGATAACTGAGAAGTTAAGACAGGAAAACGAAATCAATTTGTCCACCTCAAAAGACAGGCAAACAGGTTGCCCAAATTATCTGCCTGTCAACAAATGGCCAGAGGGAAAAAAAAAAAGAAGAAAATAGTCCAGATACAATTTGAAAGTCACCGAAGTCATACTGGCAGCCTCTCTCTTGCTCTCTCCTTTGATAACTGTTTCAGCTGAAACAGCTACTACATCTTAAAATCCCAAATTACTACTGATCACTGTTGCAGAGGAAGTGAGAAGGATCTTTACATAGAAAACAAAAAAAAAGATTAATTTTAGAAGATGACTCAAACACTGTTTCTGCTTTTTTGAGAGAAAAAAAAATCCAGTTGTGCTAGGATATTAGACTGCATTAAATTGACAGAGACAGTTTTTACTGAAGAATCCTACATATGGATAAGCCAGCAACTCCCACAAGAGAGAAAAAGCCAACTTACAGATTTTCTCCTTTACTTGGGGGGCGGGAAGGCAAGAGATTTTTGTTGGATGCACAGCAGACCTTTTAATAGGCTACTTTCAGGAGAAGACATCTTTCTCATTACATGATTTCTGGCTAAAGTGGTTTTTGAATAAATGAGTTTCAGTATTATTAAACCAAGAGAGAGATGTACTTGAGTGTCAGCCTGTTCGTGCTCACACGCTGCCTGACAGATACCACTTCTCTGAAAACAGCAGTGTACCTACAAATGGAGTGAGTACTCCAAGAAAGAGCTGAACTGTCATAATGCATCAGAATTTAAGAATTTGGAAACAAATTTTATTGAATTTCATAAATATTTCAGTAGGTTTGTTTTCTTTCTTCATTAAGTAATGCTTAAAGACAGGTATGGACAAGCTAGAGTTTCTGTTACACAACAGCAAGCTCCCATGATAAACTTGATTACAATAACCCTTTCAGCAGTGAACTTCCTCCTCAGCTTTTTTTTTTTCCTTCTCTTTCAAATAAAAGCCTCACCCTTGCTTCTTTTCATTCTGCACTACTTTCTATCCTGACCAAGTACTGCATGCACCTGTTAAAATGCACACAAAATACAGAGTTGGGCAGAAAAAAAAAATAATTCCACAGACAAAGACACCCACTCCCAACAAAACTAAGATTACAAGGTATCTCAAAAGCCCAGCAGACCAAAGCAGGAATCACTACTTGTTTTGGAAAGTAAAAGCAGCACAGCTGATTAGTAAAATTTGTATGGCTAGAATTTTATACCTCTTGGAAGATTTATTTTTTTAAATAAACAAGAATGACTGGCTTCTGTCTTAATTTGAATTCTTGAAATAGTTACCACTAAAATAAATTAAAATAAAATAAATCATATGGCAATTAAGATCATTCAAATTTTAGTGAGGAAAAGAGGCTCTTACACATCAGACCTTGAATGTTTTAAGGAAAGGACCACAGCAAATCAGAGGAATGTGTCTAAAAGCCAGTCTGGCGGATACACTTTCCAAGGAAGCAGAAAGCCGTGGTTATTCCAGTCTGAACACTCTGGGAGAAACCAGAGAAAACGTTTTGAGTTTATCAATAGATTTACTCAGGAATTACTTCATTTGCATCAGACCTAAACTAAAATATAAACATGCAATCCACCAAAACCTGGAGTATGAGACAATCCAAATGGCAGCAGTTTCCTATGAGCTGCGTGATGACTTGAAGAATGGGGTACCAGCCTGTAGCAGATTATTAAGTGATAAGAAAGCCTTTTGAAAAGCCAGTGTAAAAAGAGAGAAACACAGGGACAACTTTACAGGGTTTAGGAAATCTTCAGGTTTCCTCACGCTGGTGCCACAAACCCACCCTGTTGCCTCAGGCAGGTCTCTTTGCCCCAGTTTTCCACCTTGTGATAGAGCAGCACAGCACCCCCCCTGAGAGCCCGGCCCTGGAGGAGCAGCCATCAGGCAGCTGAAGGCCCCCTCGAGTGATGATGGGGAGCGACCAGCGTCAAAAGAAAAGCAAGAACACAACATTCTGCAACTGTGCTGGCTTCACATGGCCTGCACCAACACAGGCTTAAACTCCCACACTAAGTGAAGAAAAGGAAAAGCTACACGGAGGAGCTCGCTACTTTCCTTATGTTAAACCCAGCCACTGTCTTGGTTTAGAAACAATACGAGATGAAATGATTAATGACTGCACCTCAGTGCTCTTATACATGAGTCTCAGCTAAAAGCAAATTAATTCCAGTAATTCCTAAATGCCATATGCTTACCTTTAAAACCTTAATCGCCGTTCAAAGCCATGAAAAGAAGATAGCATTAGCTTAATCTATTCATAAATCCAAGACCTGCGTGTACTTTTAGGACCAAGAGAGAATTGCACAGAACTGAAGGCTGTGTAGAAATATTACAGGTAAGTGCACAAACCCTTAAGCTGCCTTCTCTGCCATGCCAGGATGGCTCCCCCATGACCTAGAATTTATTTACTCCTACATGGGTTTTCACATTTCTCCTCTTGCCACATTTCCAGGCCAGATTTCTTGCAAGCATTCCTTCTTCCTCCTGGTGTTGGGATCATCACTACTACTCAACTTTAAGAAATTTTACATCGTGAGATTTTAAACAAGCAATTCCTTTAGTTCCTCCACCAAAAAAACCCCAAAGAATCACTAGAAAAATACAAGCATGCAAAATCTTTTTTCATAAAGGAAAGTTTGGGCTTAAGAAAACTGTGTCATTTTTGCTGCTTAGGAGTCTTTGCCACAGGCTAGAGATCTCCCTTTTAAGCAATGACTTTGCATACTTTCACCATTTAATCATTCCTCAACATTTTTCAAGTTGAATAAGAAACATCCCCAGGTCTCTAAATCTGAAACTTTAAAAAGGACAGCATTTAGTTCACCTGACTTAAAGGCTTGAACTTAAACTTTAACTCAGTCAACTTTTTATTGACTTAAAAAAAAAAAAAGTTGTTGTCAGATAACTAGTTAATGAAAAATGAAGTTTTACAATCTTAAAGTCTCCCTAGAACACAAAAACCACAAACTGAAACCCTAGCTAAAATTCCAGAAGAACAACAACAAAAAAAGAGTGGCTGTCCAACATGCATGCAGTAAGATTTATTTAGCCCTGCATCCAGCAGCGAGCAAGACGGATGCACAAGGAGGAATCAGGAACCAAGCAAGCCACAGTGACACTACCAAATGTCTGTCCAGTTTCACACCACTTATGGCTGAGTCAACTGTGAAATCTCTGCATTTTTTAGTTCCAGATCCCTTTTCCTTCATGGCATTTGTCCAGGCATATCTAGCCCTTTTAACATCCTAACGTGAGGAGTTTCACCAGTTATCCACAAACTGTATGAAGCTGCATTTCCTGGTGTTTGATTCTGAACCTGCAGACCAGCAACCTTTCCTGACACCTCCCAATCTTTGTATTGGAAGAATCAGAGAACGGTTTGGGTTGGAAAGAACCTTAAAGATCATCTAGTTTCAACCTCCCTGCCGTGGGCAGGGACACCTTCCATTGGACCATGTTGCTAGAAGTCCCATTCAACCTGGCCTTGAACACTGCCAGGGAGGGGGCATCTGCAACTTCTCTGGGCAACTTGTTCTAGTGTCTCACCACCTTCACAGTAAGGACTTTCTTCCTTATATCTAAGTCTATCCTCTTTCAGCTTAAAACCATTACCCCTTGTTCTATCACTACATTCCCTGTAAAGAGCCCCTCCCCAGCTTTCCTGTAGGCCACCTTCAAGTACTGGAAGGCTGCTCTAAGGACTCCTCAGAGCCTTCACTTCTCCAACCGAACAGCCCAAACTCAGACCGTGTTCACAGGAGAGGTGGTCCAGCCTCCTGATCATCTTTGCGGCCCTCCACTGGACCTGCTCCAACAGGTCCACATCCTTCTTTTGTTGGGGGTCCCAGAGCTGGATTCAGTACTCCAGGTGGGGTCTCACAAGAGTAGAACAAAGGGGCAGAATCACCACCCTTGACCTGCTGGCCATGCTTCTCTTGATGCAGCCCAGGATATGGTTGGTTTTCCGGGCTGCAAATGCACTCTGCTGGGTCATGTTGATCTTATTGTCAATTAACACCCAGAAGTCCTTCTCCTCGGGGCTGCTCCCACATTCTCTACTCGGCCTGTATTTGTGCTTGGGATTGCCCTGATTAATGTTCAGGACCTTGTACTTGGCCTTGTTAAACTTCATGATGTTTTCACAGGCCCACCTCTCAAGCCTGTCTATGTGGTTCCTCTGGATGGCATCTCTTCCCTCCAGCATGTTGACTGCACCACACAGCTTGGTGTCATCCACAAACTTGCTGAGGGTGGACTCGATCCCACTGTCCATGTCACCAACACAGACGTTAAATCGCGTCTGTCCCAATCCTGAGACCTGAGGAACACCACTCATCACTGGTCCCCACCTGGACATCAAGCTGTTGACTGCAACTCTTGAGTGCAACCATCCAGCCAATTCCTTATCCACTGAGTGGTCCACCTATCAAATCCACATCTCTCTAAATCAGAGACAATGATGTAATGCAGGACAGTGTCAAATGCTTTGCACAAGTCCAGGCAGATGAAGTCAGTTGCCCTTCCCTCATCCACCAACACTGTAACTCCATTGTAGAAGGCCACCAAATTTATCAGGCACAATTTGTCCTCAGTGAAGCTGTGTTGGCATCTTCCTCTTAGTCACTTCTTTAGGTTGAAAGGTAAGTAGATAATATTGTTTCTTGTAGGAAAATTGTCCCTACATTTGATAATCCTAGTTGTGACTCTCTGTACCTCTTAATTCTTCTGCAACTTTGAGGAGAGGAAGGGTAAGAAATGCAAAAACCACAACCAGAATTCCATGTAGCATATAAGATATGGGTGCATGAAAGATTTATTGATTAACATAAAGTTGTTTTGGTCTCCACTCCTTTAATAGAAGTCAGGAGTTATTTTCTAATAATTTCAATGTAGCTGGGCTACAACAACTGCAGGTTTGAAAATTGCAGGAGCCTGCGCATTTAAGATCAGACAGATACTTAAAGTAATGCTGGTATATGAAGCAATAGCATCAATAGTTTTCAACAGCAATGACAACACCAGCTTTCAGAGATCGCTACAAATGGCATTCTTTAAAAAGTAAAATCACTTCCTATTTAACAAAGATAATAGCATGGACAAAGTTGTTGATTATGTACTTTGTGGGTGTGCTTAGATACAAAACAGACATTGGTGGAAAGAAGGTCTATCTGTGTGTTTTAATAGGAGCTCATGGTCAATGAATTATAATCTCTTTTTAAAGAAAACCAGAAACTAACATGTAATGCTTAGCCACTGTAATGATGCCATGGGGAAAAAAAATAAATAACTTATGTTTACACTGGGATTGTTTGTTTAAAATTATCATTTTTCTTGAAAAATGACTTCTGCAAATGTAGGTAGTCTTTACTTGCATCAGTGATACATGCATTTTAATTTTTCCTACAAGTTATATTCATCAAATATAGTCAGCAGAGATTTTATTTTTAAAATCTTCTTCAGACTAGAAAATTACTTAATATATCAGCATTCAAAAGAGTAATGGCAGTTTAGAGAATGCATTGTTGTCACCTCTCAAAGTAGCAACACCAAAGCAGTCACCAAATGGTAAACATTTCCACTGTAAGAATTTCAGTGCAGTGACCTCATTTAATAATCAGAATACAAAAGTATACAGATGAATTTCACTCCTTAGACAGCGGGACAAAAACCATAAAGCCCTATAACACTGATTCACTTCATCTGCCCCTCCCAGAAGAGTACTATAATTAGGAGACTAAATCCACACCCACAACTAAAGAAACACGAGCACTTAAGAAATACTGTCGAGTTTATAAACTTCTATTCACGTACCCAAGAAGCAAATGCTAATCCTTCTGCTTTTAAGTTGACGAAATTGCAGTACCATAAATAGCATCTTTGATATAAAACAAGGAATGAAATATAATTTGCTGTATAAAAGCACTCAGCCACATTCATGCAATTTAGGGTAGAAATCAAGGAATGATACCAGCAAATCTGCAGGAGGCATTAGCCTGAAGAGCAGGACAAACACCTATATTTTTAGCAATGCTAAAAACAGTCATCATGAGATTTCTAAGGATCTTCAGTGGTCAATATTACCTCTTCATATAAGCTTATGCCATATAAGTTTATCCAGAATATCTAGCCCCTGGCTGTAGGTTTGGGGAAAGGCAGGTATGAACAGCACGCTCTACAGCCATTCCTAAGTAACATCGTCCTTCCAGACATCGCGCTCCTCCCTGGGCACCTCACAGCTTGAGTACAAACCTCTCTCTTTCCTCTTTTCCCTAAGCTCATCTGGTTTATTGTGTGAGAAGATACTCATTTTTTCTGTATTCAAAAGAACGATGAGAAAGCACTTGGGCTTTGTTCTTGGTGCAAGGTAGGAAGAATTGCCACCCTAAGTGCAAGCAGCATTCAAACACTGTGAGCTTGCCCAGCCCTCCAGGAAAAGAGCTGAGCGTAGGCAAGAAAAGAGAAGCATCAATACTCTAATAACAGTCCCTCTGCTAATCTCCATCTCTCCTTCTTCAGTATCTACATTTAACTGTCTAATGAAAACCCTCTCAGTAAGTGAGAGAGGTAGCTATTTTTCAAAGCCTCCCAAGGAAGATCCTATCTAAGTTTAGGCACTTCAAACAGTAGAATATTTTATCAGTTTGTTATACGTTCCTGACTGCAGGAAACAAAACAAAAGAGGAGCAGCTCAAAGTATCTAACAAGAAAATGCAAACAAGTGCTTCCAATGTGAATAAGCCAAACAATACACTTAGATACAGAAGCAATAGGCAGTTTCCACGCGTTATTCAGTAGGGTAAATTCAAAGAACTAGTTTTCAAGAAACCTGTAATACTGATGCTACTTCTGGTCAGAACAGAGCCAAACTGTCCAAGCAATCCTAGCGGCCTAAGTTACATGAACTCCCTCACACTTCCTAACAAGCTGGCAGAGATGATTAGAATCAAGGAGGACTGAATACCGAATTCCTTCTACAATGGAGCCATCAGCCTCAAAAGCTGGAGACTACAACCAAGTCCCAGTTTTGGCTGTATGTAGCAGGTAATCGTCAAAATATTGAGCAACTGTCTTTCCTTAATCCATGAGAAACCCTCCAATTTGATGTTTCCCTCCAGGCTAAATGACAGTTCTTCTGCCCCCAACATTCACAGGGAAATCAAAATCGGGAAGCGTCTGAGACTACTTAAACTTGTCAGCTAAATTTACAAAACAAAATGGCTTTTACTATGCTTGAACAATGCTGAATTGATTCAAATACATTTTTGTGGTGCATCCTCATTTAATTCAAACCAGTCTTTACCGAGCAACTGAGTTGTTAGATGGTCACAAAGCACTGAATGTTTATACAGCCTGTTAATAACCATATTCCAATTGTAAAGTTCCTCGTAATGAAGAGAATCAGAAAGAGGGGCTACATCTAAGGCTTGACAACCTTCTTGCCATAGTAAAACTCAGCAACATTGAACCATATTGTAACGTAAATCATTAACACTACATCATCATTTTGAACCTGGAAGAGAAGTCCCGCGTTGGTAGTACTGCACAAGGACACAAGTCCTGAGTTTAAGTCTTGTTCTTACGTAGGATAGTAAACGATACAGAAATGAGTAGCTCCTAGATACGAAAGCACATGCTTTAGACCTCTTCAAATACAGTCCTGGTAGGTCACTACGCTCCCAGACAGGTCTGTCACATCCCTCTTTTTATTGGGGGATAATGGGATAAAGGGAAAGGCACAAGTAGAAGCCACTTTTGAAGCAGAGGAGGGGTTTAACTGCATAGTGCTCAGGGACAACCTCCCAGACAAAAACGGGCAAGGAACAGCACTACAGATATTCTGCAATGAAACAAGAGGTAAATGCGACTCAGACATGAGCAGCAGGGAAAACGAAAACCCAAAACCTTAAATTTCAATTCCACAAGTAAATTGATTAAGTCATGAAACAAACAGATGAAAAAGGAAGACTGTTCTGTACCTGGAAAAAGAATACGAATCCATCTCGTTAAAAACATATGTAAGGAAGTGAAAAATTATGTCTGCAAAAAAAGCAAACCAGTATCTGATAAAACCAAGTACTTTACAAAGGAGAGGCCCAGATAATTTGCACACAAGAAGCTTCAAGGAAATAATTGAGGAGCTCTCTGAAACACAAATGTTTTTTAAATAATCTTAAGAAATTCTAAACATCAAAGGACTCTAGACAGTAATATGCTGTATTTAAAAAAAATGTAAAAGGGGAGATTCAGGAACTCTAGAATTATTAGCTTGGCACAGATTCTGAACAAAATAATACAATGGTAATGGGAAAAATGGAAGCTAAAAATATCTCGTCAGTCAAGCAACCTTCATAAGGTCAGGAGGAGAAAGATGACTAAAGCTGCAGCTCCCACAAGGAGTTGCTCTGAAAAACCTTTTCCTTCTTTACGGGATAGCTAAAGAGCACCCAAATCAAGGTTACCGTGAGGTCTCACTAGAAGACCATAACTCACAGTTGTACTCAGAACTCAGGAGCTGCTCTGCTGGGAGACAAAGCATGCAGAACAGAAGAGCAAAGCAGAAACATCCTTGATAGCCTTGATCTTGGCAAATGCATCTCAGAAATTTGCTCTCTCAAATCCTTGGCAGAAGTGAGATTTGACTGAAGCTGGCACAGAAAGATGGGTGACAGTAGGATTAGTGGCAAAGAAATATGGCTACAAAAGTGCTATCACACGTAAAATCAAGCACAATTTAAAACAAAAAAAAATTAGTAAAGAAAGAAATGGAATAGAAAACCAGAAAGAAACATAAGCTATAGAAGACTGTGAAAGAAGAAACCAAAGAATTGGAAAGTTTCCAGACAGCATAGAGAAGAATGACCATCTCTGAATGTTTAAAGCAAGCCTTTCATTCCCAAATAAAGAGGAAAGAAATTTAATAACCCAAGCTAGGAGGTTGCGTGTGTGAACACACGCATGCAAGATACAGACTCCTTCAACTCCAATAAAATAAAACATATCCAAAGCACCATACAGAATAAAACCCTGCACTAAAGTGGCACATTCTCAGAGGAACTAACATTTTCCCAGTCTAGTTTATAAATACATTATGGTACCTACTTCAACACATCTCACAGGTTACTTTGAGGAAAAGGAAATCCTGGATGGATCAGACTTTTTCTTAGGGCAGGAAATATTTTCAAACTCTTCTATTTCCCATCAAAGTGAACATCAGTTCATAATGGAGCATGAATAAAATTCTTATTAAACCGAACATAACAAAGAGCTGCCCAGAGCTACTGGCCTAATCTGACACAGACAAAAACAGATGGAATTTTAATGCAGAATGAAAAGCTAGTAAGCCTGAAAGAAAAAAAAAAAAAAAAGACAAAAAAAAGATATCAGGGAGAGGAAAGGAACATGACACCTTTTAGTTAGATCGGAGAAAAGGGAGAAAATCCTGGCGTGTGCTTCTGAGTTTCATCATTCTCTTCTTCTTGCCCACACCACTGATTTCTGAGCAGCACAGTATATTGCTGGAACTTTACCGGGATGCATTAAAGAACTTTTCACAGGCACAGGCAAGTAAGATGCTAAAATGCCTCTGAGATGGAAGTTTAGAAAGCATTTCTGTATCATGGAAAAATCTGAATAACAACACTAGGAGCTATTTAAGAAACAAGACATCTATGGATTGAAATAGGTGAATTATATAAAGCAGAAGTCAAACTAAACAGTGCTTCTGTTAACATGGCTAAGATGAAGGCAGGATGCATAAAAGGAAAGAAGAAAATAATAGAAGACAACCAAACAGTAACCTAGATATTAATTTGCTCAGGTTGCAAGGTCAAAGCTGTCAGAATGAGTATATTTCTTCTTATAGGCATCAATAATCAGTGGTTTATAAAAAAAAAATAAATCAACTAACCAACAACAAAACAAACCACAGAGGAAGACAGAGAGGAATGGAATTAAATCTTAAAACAAAAAGGGAAACATTTTTAAGATACAGGTTCCTGGACAGCAAGGTGTATATATCTACAACAACACTGAAGCATTCAGTGTTCTTAGAAAAGACAGGTTTCAGATAATATTGTGCAGCTACTTCCATGTAAGATTAAAAAAGGAAAAAAGAGAAAGGCTTCTATAGAGAAGCCATTTCATCACCACACTCCTGGGCACAAGTAGCAAGGATAATTCAGTAAATACCCATTCTTTTTTGTCTTTGAGGGAGGTTAATGCACAATTCTTAACAGAATTCATCTAATACCCACCAAGCCACCCCATCCCTGAGAAAAGAACAAAGAGATTCTTAGTAATTTTAGGAAGAAAGGAGTATTTTAAAGTTGGAGGAGAAACTGAGAGAAGGGAACTTCACAGAGGTCACACTTTGGGCTCCACACCAAGTCCAGGTACTTGTGCATCTAAAAAGACAACCATTCCCAAAGCTCTTCAGAACAACACGATCTGAAAGATATTTATGAGACTACACCTATCCTGTTCCACACAGCACATACTCCACAAAGTGACGTGTTTGTTATCTTCAATACTTTGGTAAATCATGTTGCCCAACAACCATGGGAGTGACCCGATTACCTATATATAATGTACATTTAAGTTTGAGTATGTGTGTTAAGAATGTGAAAATCAAACCCAAAAATTAGTTTTGGACACACACAAAAAAATAATCAATGTATGATGCGTTGGTAAAGCACACCAAAAAGCAATGAGTTTTATAAAAAGTAATGAAAGCTAAAGGTAAACTTGAGACAGCAAAGCAGAACCAACTTTAAAGCACAAACAAAATACTTAACAGAAAGGATAATCAAGTATACAGTCCCGAGTCAAAAATGAAAGGCAAAACAGATCTATTGCAAGGACAAGTTGTTGCTAGCTCAAGAGAAAAGGGATGCTTTAATCAGTTTTGTGTGAGGATAAAGATAAATCCCTAAAAGCAAAGTACAGGATGCATATTTTAAGGATGTATCCCTACTTCAGGCAGAAATGGAAGAGGGTTATTTGTGTGTAGCTCCACTGGAAGACAGACACTATTGATAAAACAAGCTAAAAGCAAATTAGCCACAGAACTTTGTATATACTACTACCAGTTTTCAAATTTGTTAACTCCTACACTAATGGGCTTTTACAGAAATAGATATCCTGTGAATTAAAAAGGAAACAAAGATTACTTCCACCCGAAAGAGAAAAGATGACCATGCTCATCAAAGACACACTGGCTGCTGGCACAAGCCTCAGGATCAGCAGGGTTTTATTGCAGTTAAATTGCAAATAGCAAGAAAAAAACCTTGATCTCCTGCACAGAACAAAACCCAAAACTTAAGTATCTTATTCTTTCTTTATGCATAAAAAAAAAGTTTTAATCAAATGGAATAATTGTTTTACAAGAAGGAATTTTTGCAGAGTAAGATGAAAACTTGCTTTTCCTCTCTTGCATTGGGAACTTAGGACTAAGCGGGAGCATTCTGCGCCTGCTGCTGTCTGCCCTGTGAACCCTCTGATTGTGCATTTAGGTAAAACCCGTGTACCAAAGGCTAACTTCTAACATACACATGATTTTGAAGAAGGGATAAATAGGATGACTAACCAAGTGAAGGCTTAGAAAAGAGACGTGGAGAAACGACAAGATAAACACATGTGGAAGATAACTCATTTTACACAAAAGACCTTTTATAAAGTACTTTGATCCTTCATAACCTACTTGTGAGGTAGCACTTCTCTCCAACTAGGACTTGAAGTGTCTAAAAATTATGCATCATGATAAAGATAATACAGAGAGGTGGAGAGACTCCTTTTCTCCTTGCTTTTGAGATGTCATACCCAGAGGTCCCAGACTTCTGGACAGAGTGTCCAGATAAGATAACCTTTGTGGCAGGGATTTCGAAATAAAGTTCAGTTTGGGCAGAATGAAGAATTATGCCATTCCTATTAGCTGTTCCATTACTAAAAGATGAAGGTCTTATCTGCCACCTACACTGAAAATGTGAAATAGAATGCAAGGCATACTATACCATTTGAATCACAACATGTTTGAGGTCGGAAGGGACCTCTGGAGATCATCGAGTCCAACGCCTCTGCTCAAAGCAACTACAAGTTGCTCAAGATTGTGTCCAGTCGGGTTTTGTGTGTCTCCAAAGATGTGGACTCCGCAGTGGTTCAGGGCCACCTGCCCCAACATTCAATCACCCTTATAGTAAAAAAGTTTTATGTTTAAATGCAGTTTCCTGTATTTCAGTTTGTGCCCGTTGACTCCTGTCCTTCCACTGTGCACCACCAAGAAGAGAGACTGACTCCGTCCCCACTCCTTCCTGTCAGGTGGTTACACACATTACGAAAATCTCCCTTGGCCTTCTCTTCTCAGTGATCAAAATCCCAGCCCTCTCAGCCTCAACTTGTATGACAGATGCTGCAATCACCTCTAGTTGATAAACTGTAAGCAGGGCTGGGAAAAATTGTCAATTTTATGGGCTCCATTCCTGTATTACACTGCACAGAAGTTCATCAGCTGGAAAGCCTAAGATTAGCCATATTCCTTGCATATGAAATACTACTACTACAACATGATGTGGCACAAAAAACCCAAAACCAAACAAACAAACCAAACAAAAAAACCAAACCCCAAACCTTTAAGCCACTGAGAATGTTTTCATATAAGATGAGCCTTATCAAGTTCAGCTTCAACTGTACTTAACTGATAAAATAATACTTAGTATGACTTGAAATCCTTCAAGCTACTATGACATAGCTACTTGATTCCAATATGGGTTGCAGGGACACAATTAAATGCACCAGACACAATTAAATGCAATAAAAATCTGTTCAAAATAAAAAGGAGACATATTGAATAGTCCTGTCAGTTATCAAGACTTTTGATCATGTTTGCAGCTTATATTCACCAGACTTGAAGCACAGCAATTAATGGCATTAGAGCATTGTAACCTACCCGGTTATTAACAGTCCTAATCACAGAAAGGTTTTTAAGATAATTGTCTATAGAATATCATACACAGAACACCAAGGAGAAAAGAATGCAGCCTGCGTTTTCAGGATGGAGTATTACACAACCTGACTTCCTGCTCCAGGACAATAACCTTCTCTCTTGAATTTCTCAAAACTCAGATGCCAAAACTAGATACAGTAAGTGATCGGTAATGTCAGTGCTGCAATGAGCAGCAAGAGCAGGTCTGAAACATAAGATGTAGGAAACAGCTAGTAAGGTTTTTCCAATCTTCAGCCCATGATGTAGTCAAAACTGTCAAAACTAAAATAAACCTGAGGATGAATTACTAAAGGAACACTGAAGGTGAAGTAGGGAGCAGATATTCCTAGAAAGAATAAGCCACGATAATATTGGAGTGGCTGGAAAACAATTTGTACAGTAAACTTACAGAACTTTACTGATACATCTCAATGAAAACAAAGTTAAGAGATGACTTGATTAGTATGTGTATCTGCTTATACTTTGGAAGCGAGGCGTGAGGGTGTCAATATCACAGACAAGCAAGGTGGAAGTCCAAAGTTACACAAGTTCAGATTTTAGATCAGCTTCCTGTAAGCTAAAGAGCATACCACACTAGATACAGAGTCATCATTAGCAATAATAAGTCAAAAACAATAGCAATATTAAGACCAACAAACAACAAAAAAAATCACATTTGTTCTCTTTTTTTCCTGGTTTGTGAAAAAAGGAAAGTGCTATATGCTATACAAGTGTTTAAGACAGCCTCTTTTATATAAACGTGGAACAAGACTGAATTGACCAGCTTGTGCCTCTCCAGTTGTGAAGCCCTGCTCCCACATCAGGACATGCTATGAACCATAATGATAAAGTGTGCTTATGGAGGGACAGCAGAATAATCCAAATTGACACCTCTGGGAGAAAGTAAGCTATCAGGGACTGACGACATCACCTTCAGGCTTGGCATCAGATCAGCCTGCATGCCAGAAACAGCTCTATGTCAACAGAAAGCAGGATGATCCTTCAAGGACAATTATCACCTCCTCTCTACAAACCAGAACTCCCGCTTTGAGGCATGCTACAACTTTTACAGCTGCAAATCTTACGACAATTTTATCTGTGTGACTTGGAGGACTGGGGGTCGGGGGTTGTTATTTTATTTAGTTAGGCAGGAATACAGTCTCTATGTAACCATTTTTGAGGGACAAAACCACCTGCAAAGGATGGAGGCAAAGAAGGACAGAGTCTGAGAATTAAAGGAGTTAACAAAACAAACAAACAAAAAGTTTACACTTAACATTTCAAGCTAATGTATCTATTCTATTAAGAAACCATCTAGGACAGAAAGAGAAGCCAAGAGATTTATCTCCTGATTTTTAAAAGTTGAGGTCATAATTACTGTTTATCCAGGCAGGATAGCAGGGGTATGAAAGATAAAATAATGCTACAGATTAGCTTCTGAACTACTCACCCACCACCTACTGAATATGAACTACCTATTGGAGAATAGTAACATTACTGGCAACACCATCACTGAGGGCTTGGCTACAAACACCTCACAACAGACCAAAATCTGGCTTCTCCTGTTAGCAGAATTGCTCCTTTCTGCTCTTAAAAGCTCAGATTTTATTTGTACACTTCAAACACCAACACCAGTGTGCATTTGTTACCACAATACATAAGAACCTTAAATAAGGGAGATTTACATTTTACTCAAGACTGTCCATCACTACTCAGCTTCTAGAAGGGTTGTAATTCCCTATGTAGATTTTAGGTTTAATATATTTCAAATAGTACAGCAAAATGAAGAAAAAGAGATAGCATCTAAGTTATTTTATGAACTTACCATGAAATTACAAACTCAAGTGATATTTTAAATACGCACCAATAAGGATAATGTATTGCACTTAGATGTGAAGCCAAATCCTATTTCTGAGTGTTTCAAGTGCAGTTGCAACTACCTTTTTCTCCACAAGTACTTATCGATTTCATTTTAACTCAGGTTATCAGCTTAATAAGACTGGTTAAAGATTAAAGCACTCCGTGTCACAGAGTGCACTGCCTTCTGCACAGGCTCCAATAATGTGAAACATGAACTCTACAGCATAAGAATAGATTTAATCAATTTATTAGTACAGTGAGCAACAAAATTAAAATACCACAAGATAACCAGGTTTTGGTCATTTTTTTCTAATCTTTCCCGTTAAAAACAAACAAAATTACCTCTACGCAAAAGATCTTAAGATCAAGTCCACATAATTTCATCTTCTCTGGAAAATGCTGAAAAACGTTCAGATATGGAATATGACCTTCAACAACAAACCTGCATAAAAAAAATGAGGACCAAATAAAAACAGTATTTATTATGACAAACACATATTTTTATTCCAAAATTAATATACAAATCAACTTCTAATTTGAAATAGCATCAGCATTATACTGCCTCAGCAATTCTATCTGAAGCTACACACCCCTAAATGCTTCACAGGACAAAACCCAGCTCAATCATTTAACAGGCCTTTAAGTTCAAGCTCAGATATGATTGACAAATGATAATGCTATAGCAGTAAGCTTGCAATCTACACGCTTGTATGGAGTTTTTTCTGCACATTCTTCAGCTACCTCATTTCTGAAACTGCTGTAAGCCTCCCTTGAATGGTATGGAATTGTTTTTATTATTTTTTTTTTTCCTAACGCTTTAAGTAAATTTTACTTTTAAAACATACTTTCTGCTGAAGGAGTCCAAGTTGGGTGATGCAGTAAGGAGGAGTCACAGAATGATGAGGAGATACACAGAACTGAAACCTCATTAATTACACCTATATTATGATTATTTTTTTTTTAAATTATTATGTGGGTTGAATAGAAATGATTTTGTATACCAATACATAGACCAATACATGGACCTTTACAAGGGAACAGACACTCCTCTCATGCCCAATTCAAGCATGTTAGCGGTCTCCCACAGGACAAAACTAGAACTGCCTTCTATCTCCTCCAAAACAATTTTGTTAAAGGAGTATATTAAACTTGAATAAATTAACATTTCAAACAGAGAAGACCCTGATTTTTGAATACTACTAGAGATTTGAAAACAATTTTCTTTCCTGCCAGCTGCAGTATCCGCACAGTATCTCTCTGAGCACGCTAAACAGCTTCAATCCCATTCAAAATGTGGCTGGAGCAAAAAAAAACCGAAACAAAACAAAATGGAAGAACAATACCAAAGCAGAACAATGTTTTCACAGAGAGAGCAGCCACTGCTGAGGATGATTCACCTCCCTCCTGAGCCCATGCTAATTCAGAAGCTCACCTCCCATCTCCCAGTCCAGTGCTCTAAATGACCCCTTGTTGCACATGATGTGGTGTGTATCTGTTGAAGTTGACTAAAATTCTATTTAAAGACTACTTACTGTGAAGTTTACAGTTACATCCTCATTTTTTTTTAAAAGCATTCTTAACTGAATTCTCAGTTTAATTCAAAAACTGACGTCAAACTGGGACTAAAATGGAAAGTGTGTTTCTGAATCAAAACTTGTTCTCAGTTAGAATTAACCCATCATTTATAATGAGTCCTGAAAAACAACAGCAATCTGAAAAATTGCATTGCCCAACCCTTTTTATTCTCAACTTTTGCATATTAGTCCCTTAAATGAAGATGTTAAAGTCACTGCACAATCTTTTTAATCAAATGATGTGATGTACATTTTGCTAGCAAAATTTCAGTAGCTCTCCTCAACCAGAGTAAATGGCATCTCCCCATCCTGAGTGGAGGTGTGTGCTGGTCCACATGCTAGATGAGGTTATCACCCAAACCCAGCACCAGCTACTTGTCCTTGCCATCCCAGCTGATCTGCTGAGCAGCTTGCACGACAGCTCCTTAGCTCATTTTAACCAAGATCAACTGCACTAAACTGAAGAACTTAAACTTGAGGTATGGTTTCACAAAACAGATTGAGCTAACCTAAAAGCTCAACACAACTAGTCATACTTCCCTCCTCCTGGTCCATCTGTGTGCTCCTGGTGCTCATCATCCTCTTCTACAAATGTAACTCACAACAGCAGCAAGAGACTACCCATGCCCCTGTTGCCAGAAAGAAGGGTTTCCCTCCCGTCACCTAACAAAGCGGGTGGCTCACAGACGGCTCCAGCAAGCGCAAGAGTTGGCAGAGGGAAGGGGATGCATCACACGGGCAGGAGAAGAGAGGACAGGGAAGAGAAGCAAGACCTTCATCCTTCAGCAACAGCGACCCATTACTGGCTCAGCTGATGATAAGCTTTGGCTGACATGTGTTAGGGCACAATCACACAATTAGCTGTCAGATCTACATGACACGGAGAGCAGCAACGTCCTGAGCCAGCACAGCAGCAGCTGGGAGAGGACAAACAACCAGGACCTTCCTTGGGGTGTGGTGTAGCGGCGCTTGCAGCCAAACCACCCCAACAGCTTGCTGCCTCTGAAATGGGAAATCCCACCCTCCTTTCAGTCCTCTGCCACACACTCCTCCCTGCTGACAAAAGCACTTGTGTGACTTCTCAGACAGAGGATTAGATTGAAAACTAGCCTTTTGTTTTCCAGGGCTTGACTTCAACCAGACAGATTTCCAGACTGGGCTGACTGCAGGAACATTATTGCCAGCACAAGGCAGCAAGGGATCATAGTGCAGCAAATTAACCTGCGCTAAAATGTCTGGTGAAACTTTCTTCGGCGAAATTAGTTTTCTGTAGATCTACTTCTTCCAACTAACACACGATAAAATGGATGAATACACAGGGCAAGAGAATGTTTATGCGGCACCACAGCAACAGAAACTCAGATCAGCTTAAACTGCTGCTGGAAACACATCCTTACACTGTGAGAGAGCAGCAGTGTCTATCAAAATGTGGGGTTTTTAAAAGAAAAAGTTTTCTCTGCCTTAGCTGAACTAAGTCGAAGCACTGCAACTGTTTACAAAATAATGACATCTTTCCTAGTGTGAAATTACCATCTCCATACAAAGAATGCTCTTCCCTCTCAGGGTGAGAGTTCTTCTTACATTCTAAAAATCCATGAAACAGCATAAATCCCCTGTTATGAATATAACGTGCTGACAATTCAGGCTTTTAACGCTTGCTCCAAAAGCCCAGATTTGGAATAGCACTTCAGAACAGTTTCCTCTGTTTGCTGGTCTTCCAAACCTTTCATTTAACAGATGATCAGAACACTTGTAAGACTATGTTGTATTAGTGAAGTACGTGAAAACTGGCCTGGCAGATAAGAGTACACAATCCATCTGCTTTTAATTACAGCAGCAGCATACATTAGTAAGGTCAAAGAATGAAAAAAATCCTAGGCCCTCTGCATGCTAGAAGGAAATGATGCATCTGTTAAAGCCACACAGTAATGCCACAAACTGATTACAAGTTTGGTCTTGCCAGCACAGCTAGGTAACCTCATTTGAAAGGCATTAGTTCTCACAATCTCAAAGTCTAGCATCTGGAAACTTTTTCCAAAAGCCAATAATTTTATTCATTATTTAGATAAGCAATATACAGAATATGGAGTACTGTGAGACTATTTACAATGGAAAGGGATTGAATTTGTTATATACACTTCAGTAGAAGGTTGTTAAAGATGTTATTTTTAAACAAAAATGTCCCTGTCAGAGGAGGTAATTGTAGTGTTTTTCTGCTAAGTGTGTCAAGTAGCAAGGAGGAGTATATTTTTGGCATTGTAAATCCTTCAAAAGCTGGCAGATTGCCCTACCACAGAACCTAAGCATGTACCACACCGGAGGAGTGGTAGTCAGCTGACTTCAGGGTAGGGAGAAAACCAAACTGATGAAAAAACAAGACAGAACCTTAAGTACAACTGTAATTCAGCTGGTTTAAATAAAACGATTTGCCTATAAAGATTTAAAAAGGTAATGCTGAATAGTTAATGGGTTTTCTGCATAGTTTTCATCTCTGGTCTGTCGCTATTTTGATCTGTGTATCTTAATGCATGCAAAAATGTGAACGTTGTCTCATTTTTTTTAAACTTTAATATTCAGAAGTTAGTAGTTCATACAATCTAAAATTTTTATGGTAGTTCATACAATCTAAAATTCTCTGCCCTTCTTCATCAAACCTGTAAAAGGCAAAGACCTTAAGGGCAGGGAGGGAAGCATGATAGTGTAATTATGGTCTTCTATAACTATCGTATCATGGTAAAACTTTGCAAAACAAATGACATTCTTTTACAGGCCACTTTCAGCATTTAGTTCAGTTGGTATGTTCCGTGTGTGTAAAGTCACGGAATCATGCGGATTTACCCACTTGTGAAAGCTGTACACCCAAAAATTGTATCTAATTAAGTGATACCTTCTCATTCAAATCATCTTGTTTCAACTTCCAATTATTAGTTTCTGATTATGCCTTTCTGTGCTATATATGGGACTTGATTTTTGTTTCCTCTCCTTTTCCAGCTTTTTTTGCTGTATTCATGTCTCCCCTAAATCTTTTCAAGCAAATGTGCTCATCTCTTAGGGATCTCAGTACAAAGGATGTTCTTCAGCTTCTAAAGCATTCTCCTGGGTCTTTTCTGGTGTCCCTAGGTTTTGAAGTGCCAAATACAACAATATACCTTAATATGCAAACAACACAATCTACCTTTCCTCTTAAGAGTTGATTTTGACAGTTGTTTCTTTTTATTGTTGCTTGGTTGTTTTGTTGGGGTTTTTTTTCAAACCATCACATCATACTAAGACATGATCTTGCAAGGATGTGTTTGCCTCGTATGACCCCACATGCTTTCAACAGTTTCCAAGATACAGTAACCAAAGAACAGATATTTAATTATTCATTTTTTCTCTCCAAACAGGGTGGACTAAGCAATAATTCTTTACTGTGAACCATTTGCTCTGTCCCAGTAACTGTAATTTTCTACTTGGATTTTTGCCATATACAAACATTATCAGACAGATTTTATATATTTATTTTCAAATCACTGACAAAAAATATAGAATACACTGTGGTAGTTCTGACTCCTACAGAATTTCCTTAGTAATATAGCAGTCAGTAATAAATCTTGTTAATGGAAACTACTTCTGAGTTCTACTATTTCTTAATCTACTCAATAAATACTTCAATATTGCATGATGCTAGTTTGAATTCTGAAATTTGTGGCATTTTGCTGAATATTTGACGTGGGTTTTATTTTTTTTTTTTACACAATAGCATATCCAGTTATGCAAATATGCCATGGTTTGTGCAATTCTGATCGATGAAGGCAACGGCCACCCCCTGAAGTTAAATCAAAGGCTTAAACATTGCCTTGCATAGAAATACATGACCTAGTATTAACTGCCGTACTTTGAGACATATAAACCCTCCCTTTTTTAAAAGTACTTGAGAAAGAATGTTCTTCAATATCCATCCTTCCTGCAAAGCTTCTACAAAGCTAGAAAAGTGCAGGTGGAAGCTGGTGCTCCACAGGGAGAGGGGCCACGATGGAATACTTGGCTCTGCAGTAAACTTCCTTAGCAATCGATATGGGGGACAATGTGTTCATTGCCTTGCCTTGGAGATCACAGGCTATATATTTGAAAAATAAAAATTGAAGAGCTTAAATCTACCATTACAACTGAATTTTGAACTAGTTTTTCCTTCCTTTGGTTCAAGTTTTCAATTTGATTTGCCACCATAAAGTTACTTGAATTTTTTTGTTCCTTAAATTTTGGCAAAGTAAGATTATTTCCGCCCCTCCCCCCCATCTTTTTAGAAATCTCCAATTTCAACAGTTGTTAAAGAGGCATATCAGTATACAAAAGGTTTTCCAAGGAACATTTAAGAATTCCTGAATTTAAACTCTTTGGTCCTGATTTAAAATATTCACTGATAACAAGAAAAGCTGATGAATTATTTTTCATTCATTAAGTAAATAAGGAATGTTATCATAGCCTTGTTGTAAGGGGGAGAAGAGAACTGCATTGTCAGCAATATTTAGACTGTCTCCATTTAGCATCAAACCCTATTATTAGAACATTTTATTTCTATTGTATTAAAAGCTGTATCGTTCTGAGCTTTGATAATTATGGATACAAAGGTATGAAGACAAAAAAAGGACTTCCTACATTAATTTCTGTGCCCAACTCCATTGCACGCAGCTAATTAGCTACCTTTCAGAACACGATATACTGCTGGTATCGTTTGTATGATGACACTGATCTAAGCCCTGGAGAATGGTTACTCATCTAATTCTGGCATGCTGACAACAGCAAATATAGCAAAAGTGTGACTGTACACACCTCCAGTAATCTTAAGAAATTTTGAAGGAGAAGGATTAAAAAGCTTCTTTAGCTTGAAAAGCTTCACCCTCACAGGTCTTTGAGATTCATTGCAATCAATTCAGGAGAACATCGTTGTAAAGCAGCCGCACAAAAGGTTATGTCAAAGACAAGACAACTAAATACAGAGAACTTCTCACTATTACTCAGCAAACGAGTAAGAGGGCAATAGTATGGAGCTGATTTTTTTTTAAAGTTATTATTTATAAAAGCAACAAATATTTCATTAGAGAATATCCATACCTTAAGAGATCAGATAACGTCATTGGTTCTCTCAACCAGAGTAATGCCATATAACAAAATGAAAGGGTCATTGGCATCGTCATCCTCAGTTTCTCCTTTTGGTTCTTCATTAAATACAAACTACCATCTACCGACCCAGAGCACACTGAGGTGCTTTCTTGGGTTGATGTTAAAAACAGAAAAGAAAAAAAAAATAATTGATACGATATACACACGATCCACAGCATACAGAAAACAAGATAAAGGAAAATACAATGACCCATGTTCAGCAACTAGCAACCTTTGGAAGCCATTACTCCAAGTAGTTTATTCTACTGGTGTTTAGAACTTGGTGTTTAGTTCTACTAAATAGCTTAACCTTAATTTATTTATCTACCATGACAACCTGTTTCACAACTGCCTCTTCACTAAGACGCTCGATCATATGAAGACACAAAACTCCCTCTGTTACCCATCGATACAGACCTTTTGTTGGGAACTAAATAATTTGGAGTTCTAGAAGGACATTTACTGCTATCCAACATATCACTAACAGTACCTATGAGCTGGAAATGCTATTTTCCATTTGAAAGATAAGGAAACAGTGGGGACACAAAGGAAAACTTGATGTACTTAAAGCAGTGTCTTAAAATTTGGGACTAAAACACAGTTTTAAACTTCAACACAGTCAGGACTTTAATGACAAAAATATTTATATTGCAGAAATGTTACTAAGGTTAAGGGGTCTATCCATCTGCCACATAATCTCTAACTACAGAAATACAGGTATTTAAAAAAATATATATCTAAATTCAATGAAAAAGAAACACCTTTAGAACAAAAGTGTAGCAAATAGAGAAGAGGGGGAAAAAAGCCCATACTAACCAACCAAACCTCCTTATTTCCTTACTAAGATGAATCACTGAAAACTAAGAGAAGCAGCAATGAGAAGTTTAGTGTAGTAGAGTGATTTATGAGTTAGGAACCTTTTCAGCCATGAAACCTGGAAGTTCAGGGAAGGAGGAAAATAAGGAGGGGAAAAAAAAAAAGCAAAGCCTTCTTTCCCTACATCATCACCTATCCAGAACGTACAAAAATGCATTTAAAAGCCCTCAACAGCAAATATCAGCCTTGATTTTGCAGAGACCTTCTCCCTGGCGTCCCCTGGTGAGAGGGGAACAGCGAGGGCCGTCTCCACAGCTCCCCAGCTGGCAGCCGCCGGGCCGCGGCAAGCAGCCTGCAAAGAGCACTTGGGAACTTCAGCTTGCTCGGCAGCTCCAGGGTTATGCCGGCAGGCGACAGCCCAGCAGGACCAGTGCCCCCCGAGCTGCGGTGGGAAGCCCTGGGAAGTGATTCCCGAGCCAGAAGCGGTCTCCGATGCCACCTACCGGCTCCTGGCCGGCGGCCGCGAGCGCCGCGCAGACGGCAGCAGCCCCAGCGGGCCGGCTCCCACACCGCGGGCGGGCCGCGCCGAGGCCTGGGTGAGGGCTCCCTACCAGGTTATCACGCTGAGGTGTGTCACAGAACAACAGCGGGATCGTCAGGTAATCCTTTCAGTCAACAGTTTCACCTTTTGCGTGGAGACTTGGGCTAAAAGGCAGCTTCGCAACTGAAGCTCCATTATTAACTTCACATTCAACCCAATTTAAAATAATCCTCATTATATTTGTGGCCTTCATAATGGCAGACAATTTCCTTTTATTTCTTCCAGCTTATGCAAGGCATGACAACACACAGTTACACACATGTCATCATTTAAGAGTTTAATGGGCTTCTCCAGCAATATCTCAGTGCTACGCTCAGTGGAATCTGTTATTAACCCTACAGAAAAATAACAAAACAAAACAAAAAAATGCTTGCCAGTTGGACAAGCCTCTTAAGGAAAAAAAAGGGCGTTGAGGTTTCCAGTCTGTAGCAGTAACAGCTCAGTAACACAGCATAGAAAAGGAAACCTATGAATCTTTACATGAATTTGTAATTGACTGGAACCCATTTAGGATTACTTGTTAAATTTCAATATAGAAACCAATTCCTATGTTTGATTTAACCAACATGTACTTCTGGTGTCACTGAACTCTCAGTTCATTTCAAGTGCTTTTAATGAAGTCTGTATGACCACTTAAAGCCGAATGCAATCTCTAAAACAGAAGTTCCAGAATACCTTAAATTATGGCCTATCTTAAGGCTATCTGTTCTAAAGCTCTCAGAAATAGAACTACAAAAGGCACAAGCACCAAGTTAAAAAAAGAAGCTCCTCTAAACATCAAAAATGGAAAGAAAATTCATTGCAATGCTTTCACTAGAATTTTTTCGCTCAAATCTTTCCTCTTGATATAATATATATTTGTCTAATACACAAGATCCACGTGTGCAAACATATAGTGACTCTTTACCTGAAAATGTTGTCACTTTAATATATAAGGATGAAAGGTACTTGCGCTATATTCACAAAAAAAATTGTGTCACCACTTTTGCACCTTTCCCCCCTCTCTAATTCTGTTAGGACTTCAAAAATGTTCTTAATTTTTTTAATTGCTGCAGACCAAGTTGCTAATTCTATTAGCATTTCTGGGCTTTCCAAAATAAAGTGAAAAACATGAAAGAACGAGACTGCATTCTTCTGAGGGCAAACAGAGGATAACACTGAAACGGACAAAGGGAAAAGCAAGTAAAGAATAAAGCAAAAGAGAGAAACCCTTAAAAGTTTAAGATGCGAGCAAAAGCATGAAATATACTTCCAATATCAGCCATTGCAGCACTGACTGGAATTACATTTTCCCAGTAGCACCAAACACTCTAATTTTCTATAACGTTTTAATTAAATTGTTTAGTGTTCTACAAATATTTTCAACTTGATATAGCTGAGATTGTGAACAGAAAGGAGAAACTGCTGGAATGCTAAAAAAATGTTTGATAGAAAGTGTTATAGGGAAAGTTGTAGAAAGAATGCAGATACAAAAGATACAGAAGTACCCAAAATACTGTAAGGGAAAACATTAGAAAGGTAAATAGAACTATGGGATAGAAAAGAAAAATAACAAACACAAGCCATCTCACCAAATCATCCCAAATCTCTTGTTTTTTAACATCGAAGACATGACTGACAGCTCTGCTATTAGCTAAACAAGTGCTCATTTTTTAAAGCTGCTGTGTTTGTGAACATCTGGCTTTGAAGATATAATAGCAATTTTTTCGCACCCCAAACAGGAGGCATGAAGCAAACTCTACAAAACAGAACTTCCTCCTGCATTTCCCATTGTATTTCCGGGTCCTGTTCAACATTTATCTCCTTGGTGGGGGTTGGGGGAGGAAAGTCTTCTACTTCTAGTAAAATGTAAAGTACTCTCATGGCAAACAGGACTGAAAACTTCACACTTTCCAACCAGTTCCTCCAATTCATTATATATTAAGTGTATTCGTGTACATTTATATTAAAAAAATATACACATAACTGGTTTCTGGATAGTTCAGTTAATTGCTCCTACCTGAGACCTTGCTAGTTGAGGAGGCAAAGCTGCAATCAGTCTGTAGATCCCCCTCACTTTCAGAGAGGGACAACAAGTGAAGCAGGCTAGATCTCTCTGATTCACTGTCCACATCAGTGCTGCTATCACATACCTGTTTTTTGTAGATAAATCATTCTATTATCTACTGATAGTTAGTGTTCCAATCTGAAGAAACCAAATAAAGCATGACAGATGCAAGATCAACAGTAAATGAAGTTTAAACCCAAACTGTTCACATTTTTACTTTCTCTGTGAATCACCAGTGCATAAGGAAACCCTGCAAAAAAGGTATTTTAAAGGATTTCTCAAGATAAAAAGGCTTCTGGTGATTACACTACATTTCCATCTGCTACAATGACCAGAAAGTTTGCAATGCATAATATCAAAGCTCGATGAAATAAGTAACTTGAAGTGAGCAGGCAGGAAAGGATGTTTGCTGATGATGCATTTTACATTGTAATTTCTGCTCTGTCTACTGACTATGCCAAGACAAAGCAATATTTTTAAATAAGCAGTTTTCCATACATGGAGAAGTATTTGCCTCTTGAAATAGGAGAAAAAAAAAAAAAAGAAAGAAAGACTAACAACAAAATGGACATGTGGAACCCTATTTAGAAGGCATCCTTCATACCGAAGCGACATTAGTACAAGGTAGATATGTAGCTTGAACAATGAAGGTTTCTGTTGTTGCTTTTAAAAAAGATACCAGACACCTCATGGGATTTGAGCTTTTCACTTACTGGTAATACTTTGACAGTTTCTGCAGCTGGTCTGTTGCAATATGCCTGTTGGCTCTTCTGAAGATAACACCTCCAAAAATTGCACAGAATTTCATCCTGATAAATACAACCGGATAGTGATTAGTACAGAGTTTACAAGGTCATTAATTACAGAGAAAACAGACCTTAATTTCTAACCCAGAAAACTCAATAACGTGCCACCTCTTATTTTATTAACTGTGATTTATAAACCGTGTTTTAAAATTACTGGAGAAGCTAAGTTTGTTTTCATATGCACAATGCTTTTAAACAGGGAGTTGTTTGATCCACTTTAAAAATGGCAACCTTTTAAAGTTAACACCTCATGTAACACACACAGCATGTACAACTCACACTGACATCTACGTACCTTCATTTGTGGACATGCTCCTAATGCTTCTAAAGCTTCAGCTTGTTTCTTGAGTATGAGCTGAAAGCCTTCACAAACATACCATTCACAGCCTCCATCTAAGTAAAAAACAAATTAAATAAATAAAAGTATGTTTCTTTTTTATTCGTAGTGTTTTGGGATTTTTTTTAACCTTAGGCACACTTTATACTCTGTTCTCTTGGTATCGGGACAGAGACATGTCTATGTAACATTTCAGATCCTAGAACACAGACCAGCTACACTGAATATTCCATTAACTTCCATTTATTCAGTTTTAATCAAGCTACTGCACAAGCACTGTTCTCCTTGCATCACCCAAGAGTAATATATTTCACTGTAACTTGTAGTGTGCTATTTGTAACCAAGTGGAGAGTTGTTTAGTGACCAGTTTTAAAATAACTGAGAACCTGTCATTAAAAAATGAAATATGATCATTTCTTTCCCATCCCCAGCACAGAAAACTGGAACACATTACGGTGGTGAGTCAGGCAAAAAACAACCAATATCCCCACAGTCTTCACCATTCTCTCCCACAGAATCATACACATTTAAACGAAATAAATTTTCTCAGATATTTCAAGCTTCTAGCAAAGCTCAGCACAGCATGAATTTCACACAGAGCAGCCCTGCTCCAGTCTATTCACTGTTACCTCAGACTGCATTAAATTTACTTTTCACCCTTACCTCTCTGTATTTACTACTCCTTTTCACAGGTTTTTGGGTTTAGAAATTTTCTCTGCATTTCTCAACTTCCTTCTCATTCCCTGCACACCTACTCTTCATTGTTTTTCCTTCCAAACACACCTTGCATCTCACCATCTTAGAAGCTGTCTACTCAAAGCTTGTGCCCTGCTTTAATGATGTTGGCTTTAACTGTTAAGCACAGATACAGCTTACTCCTATACATGCATGAAAATAAGCTGCCACAGTATAATGTAACTGCACTCACAAAAGGGACTGTGTATGGCTAAGGACTTCTTTCTTAAGAAGCTTGGGAGATGGCTAATGACCTGCCTAAGAGGAGAAATAAAAAGCACGACGTGGTACAGAGCTCAGACTTGAGGAGCAGTACAGGATGCGTTAAGGTTGTTCGCTTTTTCACTCCTCCCTTCACTTCCACACAACTGCTCTTTTCAAAGGAATGTAGCAATCCATGGCCACCGCAGTGGAAGGAAGATAGGTCAGCACATCAGAGGCAAAGATAACCCCATGCTCCATTTAGCATCATAATGCATTTTGTTTTCAGCAGTGGCCGCAAAGGTAGAACATCTATCCAGCCATCACAGCCTATGTACACAGCTCCAGCAGCAGCCTTACCATAACTTCCTTATGGCATATATCATCACACGGAATAACTACTAGTCTCCTCAATCATAAAATTAAATGTACAGAAGTGACTCTGGATGAAAGATGGAGTATTGGTTTAGCTATTGTAACTGCATGGCATTTCCTCCATGTAGGTCTGTGTAGGTTACAGGGCCAAGTGCCTGCAGCGCAAGCCAGACTGATGTTCTGAGATCTGGACCCCCAGCACGGTGCGCTTACGAAGACAGACAAACCTTCTGGTTTTGTGATAGCCATCACAAGGAAGGAACACAGGGATCACCACATCTGAATGCGAGCCACCAGTATCTTCAGTGGGTATTGGTTTCCACAAACCAAAGTGGCAGTAAGACACATATAGCCCTGTTCGATCAAAAATAAACCCACCACCAGGCTCACAGAGGTAACCTGTGGCTCAGGAAGTCACCAAAAATAACCACCAAAGGTTGCGACAGCATCTGGGGGTGTATTATGTTCTCGTTCTTACAATCCTTCCTAGCTATCTGCTTTCGGTCACCATCAAAGACATAATGGGCTAGGTGAACCCTGGCTGGACAGCCACTCTTAGGCAAAATACAGACAGAAATTCATACATACCATTTTTTTCCTGCTTTCTTAAACCTTTGGAGATTGTCTGGATTCTTGTATTTGAAATAAAATCGGTGTTTACAACTTCTCTAGTCCTCTGCAAAACAGGAACATATCTCAGCAAGAAAAAAAGCCAGGCATAACTTGCATAGGTTGCCCCATCATAAAACATTATGGAGGAACTCGGCCAAATTTCCTAAACTAAAGGGAGAGAGAACATTCTGAACTTTTCATCTGGAAACTGCAAAAACAGAGGATTACTATCCTGGACATACAGGTTTTGATCCTGGACATCAGGGTTTGCCTATGCTGGTACTGTATGAAAGTGCAGCAATACCCAAGCAATCCTTCTAAGGCATCTAGACAGCATGGCAGCACTACAGCTACAGTCACAAAACATCTTAAGGTGGCTCATTTTAAATTCTGTGATTTCAAGGAACATTAAACAGTGCCAAGCAAAACATGAAAAAGGAAGAATCACAATACTGCCTTCAACTCCTAATGCCAAGGAGAAAAAGCTAACATTTTCTTAATACAAAACCAAGAAGCAATCAAAATAAACGTTTTTCCAGGCCAGTAGCTTAGTTTTTTACCTCAGTAATATTGTGACAAGATCTGCAATAAAATCTGCCTCCGTCAGTGAGACCCCAGTTCACTTCTGAACACTGGTCACAGCGTTCGTTAAAATCTCTCTAAAAGAAAAAGAAAAACACAACAGAGTTTCGCATGTGCTCAGGTAAAACAAAGGGCACTTACTAGGCTACTGCACAGCTTTTGAGATTATCCAGAGAGGAGAATATTTATGCCCTTTATTTATGTTAGCTCTGGTTGGTAACAAGTTGTCACAGCATTTGCTATCAGTTATAGGTAACTGTGAACAAGTTATTCTAGCTGGCAGGCAACAGTTTTTGTGAACATCAGAACACTGGGAATAACAATCCACACCTAGCACACATATGACAAGGCTTGGAAGAAAACCCATCCATCAGAAATGGAAGCAGAGAGTGGGAGATGAAAGGAAAAATACATTTTTGGAACTGTGAAGAAACACGTGCAGTGGGAGAAACCTGCACAAGGCGGTGGAGAGAAGCGCCAGGAGAAAGGGGGGCTTCCCGGGGAAACCGGAGGAGGAAGGAGCAGAGCGAAACAACGTGTTCTCAGAAACAGCCCCCAGAAGCGCGCCGGGGACCGTCAGCTCCCTTCATGCCCGGGGTGGGGGGGTGGGTACAACCGCGGCACCTCACCGGCCCCCGGCCAGGACAAAGCACCCAGCACCGCCGGCCGCCACGCCTCGGGGTGCGGGCAGGACCTCGCCCGCCACCCCTGGGCCCTGGCCGTGCCCGGCAGGCGGAGCGAGAAGGGCCGGGCCGGGGCAGGCAGCCACCGAACCATCCCCACCCCGCAGCCGCCGAACGCCCGCCGGGGAAGCGCCTCCCACGCGGCCGCGGCCGCCGCACTTCGCCAGCTCCCTCCGGCCCAGCGAAACCAGCCGCCCCCACCGTTCCCTGCACCGCGGAGCCGCCCGGCCCCCACCGTAGCCTCCTCCTCCATGCCGGCAGCCGCCCGGGGGCCCACAGCACGGCAACCGCGCCGAACGCCGGCACTGCGGCCCGGCCTGGAAACGGCAGCCCTGGCATTTGCGTTCCGGTGTCGCCGCGGCCCCCCCAGCGGGGGACCGCCATCTCCCGTCTCGTGCCGCCTCCCTCCCCGGACAGCTGTCGGCGGGGCGGCTGGAAGGAGATGCGGGGCTTCTGCGCCCCGGCGGTGCTTGAGGGGGCACCGGAGGCGGGCTGCGTGGCTCGGCACCGGGCCATCGCGGTGGCCGAGGGGCCGGCGCTGGCCCCGGAGGGGAGAGCAGGGCATCGAGAGGCCATGAGTGCTTCGCCTCCGAGGGGACACGGGGCACTTCACTCAGGGGACACAGGTGTTTTGTCTCCGAGGAGGCATGGGGTGCTTCACTGAAGGATCAGGGGTCCTTCACCTCTGAGGAATGTGGGAGGTTTCACTGAGGGGACGTGGGTGCTCCACCTCTGTGGGGACACTGCGGACTTCACTGAGGGGACATGGGTGTTTCTCCACCACAGTGTGCCAGGACCCCGAGCGTGCACAAGCCCCTCCGGCTCCAGCCCCAGCCCGCTGCCGTGGCTGTGCGCGGAGCCTCCTCAGCCTGGCTGGCTACAGGCGGCAGGTGACGGCCGAGGCCGTGCCAGAGCTGCTGGAAGGGGCACTGCTACTGCCTCTACAAAAGGAGGCTACAGGAGCTCATTTAGGTAAAGTGCTTGCAGAGCCTTGAATGAGGGAAACCATGATTTGAAATAAACTTTCAATTAAAAAACCCCCTCAACCTCCAGATCTTGATGTAGGTCTCTAATTTCTTGCACACTAATAATGCTGTTTAAAGATGTCTAACTGCTGAGATCTGTTATTGCAGTGAATTTGCCCACAAAACTGGAGAACAGGTTTAGGCCCCTTAAAAAAAAAAAAAAAAGTCCACTAAGTGAAAGCATGGGAAAAAATTAAATCTAAAATATACATAGAAAGAGGTGAGGCTGCCTTGACAGCTGTGGTTACATTGATGTTGGAGGATATGTACAGAGCTAGAGGGAAACTGTTTATGTTCGAGAAAAAAAGTTATTACTCATACCAACTGTGATCTTTTTTCAGTGTGGGATGAACATTTGTAACACCCATTAAAGAGAATTACGCATATAATTCCTGACATGTTAAAAAGGTGATTGTCAACCTCACAGAACTGCAGCTATAACTTTGATGAAACAGATCCTACTTGTGATTCTAATTTCCATACTTTTTGTTTGTGGAAATACCGTTCTGGGAAAGCAAGGCCATTTTGTGTGACAGAAAGAGTTTGATCTTTTCGTAATGAATTTCTAAGATGAAATACTACCTGGAAAAAAAAAAAAATCAGAGTAGCTGTATCTGTGATAAACCAGGAAGAGTTGTTTTCCAGTTCCAAAGAGAAGCCATTGCTCCTGCTGAGAGCGGTGCTCGTGCGTGACTTGAAGCTGTGAGCAGGCAGTGGGCCTGCTCCGTGGATTTAGCTAAACTGAAGCGTGGAAGTCACCGCTTTGATGAAGCAGGACCTTGAAGGTAGAACTTCTGTTTTCTATTTACAGCTGGTCAAAATAAATAAATAAATAATTCAAGCGTAATCATGCCGCCAAAGTTTTTGAACAGGCAAGCACTTAGTTTCTGCTTTGGGACAACTCGCACTGCTTTTTGGAGCTGTGTTTTCAAACCTCGGAAGGGAAGTTGTACAAAAACTAATATTTATATAACTAGTTACTTATTAGTATCCAGGCTCTATATAAATGCAAAACTTCTATCAGTATTTCTTAAGACCATCAGCTAATTAGTGAAGACTAGTAATCTAGTAGCAAAAAATCAAAGCAGAATAGGGGTAGCAAGTCTTATATCTACTTCTTAAATTTCGTTTTTTGAAATGACATGTATAAAACCGGTTTTTCAGCATATAAAATTATGTGTAACCTTTGTCCCTAATTACAAGTTACCCAAGCATACTGATAGGGGTATGATAATTTCAAAGCCAGGAGACAGACTGTCTTCCTGCTTCGGCTCACTTTTCTAATTAAGTTCATTATGCATAGTAGTCAGATTGATTCGAGGCTTAGATAAATAATAAGTCCTGTTGTTTCCATTGATTTGAATTTTTAATGAACTGAGTTCCATTGCTGATACCACATTTCTGGCTCTTGACTGCAGCCTTTCCACATGTGAAAGCGTAAAAACTACACATTGGGCTGAAAGACATGTCCCTTGGCCTGTCCTTCAGGACATAGCTCATGAAATTGTGCTGGCCCCAGGATACAAACTTCTGCAGCAGAGATTCTCCCCAGAGTCCTTACCCATTGTCAGACACCTGCTACAAGGAGTAAGAGCAGAAAAGCAACCTCAACTGCTCCAAAGATTGGACAGATGAACACAGGGCAGATCTGCCAGATTTGCAATTAGAGAGAATTTACATTGGTATTAGCACCCACTGTTTCATTTTTGCACCATCTCTCCACGGAAGAACTCGTGTTTAAAGACAGACAGAAAACAAAAGGGAAAGGAGGAAAACCAGTGGCAGGTGGCTTCACTCTAACCGACCTTTACAAGAGACTCCGCTGTAGAAAGGGCCAAAGGGAAGAGCTGTGCCAAGCAGCAGTGCGGTGGAGGCAAAGGCACAGAGAGACAGTTGTGCAAGGAGATGGCAGGAGAAGGGACAAAGGTGGGAGCAGCAGCAACGCAACGCGTAGGGGTTGCAGCAAGCTCGGCAGGGGAGGATAACCAGGGAGGGGCTGAGCTCAGTGGAGCTTTGAAGGAAGCGACAGGAAGGATGAATTTAACATTACGGCTTGGACACACCCAGCATTGCCTTGCGATAGTGTTCGTTACACAGCTTCACATCACAAATGTTATTTTTTAAATACGATTCTAGCCCTGCTGTGGAGAACCTGAAAATATGACATCCAAACACCCAAAACAACAGCATACATTTTTTCCCAAAATATATCCAGGTTTTCTTAAGCTGTCCTTAGGATGTGAGTATCATGAAGTGGAATTTTTGACTACCTTAAGCAACAATACTGCACCCAGCAGAGAGGGCAGACTTACCCAGTCTCACACACTGAATTTGAGGTTTGTACCATCAGCTTCTGCTTTGCACACGTGCTGCAGCCCAGCCCGTCTCACACAGGTATATCGTGGTGCCACAGTCTCGTTCCAGTTTCATCTGTGACTCTCCATGCCACAGAGAGCTGGTAATCATCTGTGATGATCACTTAACCATGAGTATTTGCAGACACAGACCACAAGGGAGAACCTCACAATCTGAGCTGCTCTAAGAGGTAAAACTCTTTGGGTTCAACCGACTCATGAGTTCTGAAGCAAACATGTGGCCATCAATGAAGTGATTCGGGAGGTCTGCCTGGGGATGCAGAGTCCTGGCTGGAGTCAAGTAAATACTTCATTGTGGATCTTGGCCTTCAAAGGCAGGATCTCTTTCCTGAGAAGCACCAAGCTGCTACCTCTCTGTCCATACAAGCAGAGGTTGCACCCTCAGTACCTGGTGGCTATGTTAATCTGATCTTACAGAGATACTGAGTAGGGGAAGGGCACTTCTAGGACAGAAGATGATTTTAACAGCCACAAAGGAATAGAGCGGGTGTTTGAATGTCCCATTTCACATTCCAGACATGTACAATACCTTTATTTTCTCCTTTTTTGGATTTTATTGAGAAGCTAACACAAAACATTCCTTCAAATTGTAATGCTTTAATAGTCTCAGACTTTATCTAGTTCCCAGTTTTACTGAAAGAAAAATACACAGCATACTAAAGGGGACCTTGGATTCCACTATAGCGTTGTGTATCCACAGAGCCTTGAAGATTGTTCTCAAGATCATTCTTGGGTGTGTTTAATCCACAAACACAGCGGTATTTTTAAAGGAATCGAGAGCCACCTTGTGGAGCTGGGATTCACAAAGGGGCTCCAAATAATACTTCTTAGAACAGGAACACGGTGCTAGGAATTCAGATCCAAGGGGATCCCGGAGGTTATTAATCTGGTAAACATGCACGAGTCTGTGCGTATTCAGTGAGTGCACAGTGCATCACACAGCTCCTCTGCTGACTACAACTGGGCAGCAAAGAAATACCCTTGTGGGCAGTGGCAGGCAGGAATGTAAGACTGTCTGAAAAAATGCAGAAAGCAGCAGAATCAGAGAAGCAAAGTAATGTATTCATTACGTCCTACACAGCCTTGGTCAGGGGGAGGGTGGGGTGGGGTGTTGTTCATGGGGCATTTTTCACCACATAATTAATTAAATTCTCAAAAGTGCTGATAGGTTTTGGAATCATTATGTATAGATTTTTGTCACAGGCTTATTTCTCCAGAAGTCATTCATTAACATCAAGAATAAGGATTGCCAGAGCCCATAACTCCATGCTCCATAACCAGAGAAATAGCAAAGGTAGGAACACTGAGGGACATAATCCATAATTGGAAGTATTCACCAGTCATTGCTCCTGCATAGAAGTAAAGAGTAGTCTTGGTTCTGAAGTTGTAATACGGACTATAAGCTGGTTCATTTACCATTTCTCTCCCATCATTTCTCATAATGAACTCTGAGCTGCTTGTCAGTACCAATGTATGGATACCAGCATGTGGTCTTACAAAAAACAGGTGGTTTTCTTCAGTACTCACTTCAGTACCTATATGCATCAGCAACTTTAACTTCAGAAAAAGACACACAAAGGCTGTGGTAAGGAACCAACAACTTCTATACTGGTTTCAAAAATATGGAAATGTCTACAAACCCTGCACATTTTCCTATCATACTTCATTCCATCGTGCTTCCAAGAGACCATGGTGCATAGATCCATAGAGCACAGGGAGTGGGTTTCCAATGCTTGTTCAAAAAAACCCATGATAGATGATTATACATTAGAATACACAGAGGTGAAGGGGAAACAAATCTAGAAGAAATGGAAATGAGCAGAACGCAAACCCCTATTTTCAGAACATTCCCAAGCTTTGGACTCAAGTCTGAGCTTCACAAGTTGCCTTTGTCAAAAGGAGAAGGCAGCAGCATTCAGGAGAATCCAGCAGCATTCAGGAGAATCCAGCAGAACCAGTAGGATCACCCTAGCCAGGGTGCTGTACTCTTCAAAACCATTGTGCGTGTTCAAGGTTACAAAGGATGTTTGATAAATACTGTTCTAAAGTAGACATGATCCTGGCAAAGTGAAAAGGCAAAGTGAAAGTTCTGCAAAGAATATTAAACTGAAAATAGTATTTAATATACCCTTAAGATAAAGAAAAAAAAATCTTTCTTGATTTCTATTCCCCACACACAATACATAGTTTTTATTATAGGTTTATTGTAAATACAACTGTTGTAAATTATTCAGGATTTAGAGTTTCAGAAGAGAGTTTAGAAACATACATGTTCTGTTCTAACTACAACATTAAAAAAAAAAAAATTGCAATTAAATTTCTAAGACCCCTTGCAGTTCATGAACAATTTTTTAAAAAGGGGGCTATAAAAAGCAGTTGTGATTGCTTTGACTTTCAATCTCATTTCCCCAGTGGCTTCTGCCCTCCTTTTCTCACCATCTATTTTTCTACCCTTTCTGGAGAATGAAAAGGTCACCATCCCTATTCAAAACTTGATTAAGCCTGTAAATTATAGCTTGCTATGGAACCTAGATAGCCTCACATCAGTGTGAATATACTGTGCCTCAGGAAGGTTCAGTGATGTTCTGAGCTCACATTGTGCACTGGGATGTTTGTGGTGGTGGTGTTACTAAATAGACCATAATGACAACAGGACAGAGCCATGACAATTCTTTTTTATCTCACCCCTACATAGTGTCCTTAAAACAACTTATTTCTGTAGATACCCAGAAAGGTTGCAGAGGAAAAAAGCTTTACTCCTGCCATACCGAAGGCTTCACACGTCTTCCTTTCAGGTATCAGTTCTACAATGGGGACATCAAAAGTGCAGAAAGGCTCCGCCCAGGACCGAGATGCATCTGAGACTCTGTGAGAACATGTTTCATTATAGCAAATTGATTATCAGCCCTGTTTTATTAGTGCAGTTTTAGCAAATGTTTGGTTTAAGAGGACAGTGACAAAGGGATCAAACATTATAATCATGAGAAAAATGCTGAAACCAATTTTTTAAGAGCTTTTGTGCAATGAGAATGAAAAGATGAAAACTAGGGACAGGTCATACTTTTTTTCAGCTTATTGATATGTTTCGTCTTCAGACTTTTTAGGTTTTCAACAATGTAGTCTCTGCTTTGAGGACAGTGATGTAATTATGATTTAAAATTGTCCATCTGATGGCCTTTTAATGCCATTAAAAGTATTCATCATGTTGCTGCACTTGTTGTTTTCCTGGTTTTAAAGATACTGCTATTTGGTTGTTCACAGAACTGTAAGTTTCAAGATCCCATCCAAAGTCCATTAAAGACAGTGGAAAAAATTTCACTCATTTCAGTGGATCTTTGATCATGCCCTCCTGGACACCAGCTTGGGCTAGGAGTATGTATGCATACTGTAGTAGTTATCACAGAAGAATGTAGCCTTATCTCACCCTTGGGAAACAGAATTATCACTGTCACCACTTGGAGATGGATCTGTAGATCTGGACACCACGAGTTCTCTTAGATCAGCACATAATCCTGTAGCGCGTAATTCTGGAGCAATAGTTTAGTATTGCATCAGGGATTTCTTACCCAGCCTTGTCTTCACTATTTATTTATTTGTTTTAATTTATACCTTCTTTACCCTTCCTGGCATGTGAAGAACTTATAAGTTTTCTCACAGCCCCTACTTCTTGGGCCAGTCTGCACACAGAAAACATTTAATTGTATCATAGAATGGTTTGGGTTGGAAGGGACCTTAAAGATCATCTAGTTCCAATCCCCCTGCCACAGGCAGGGACACTTCCCACTAGACCAGGTTGCTCAAAGCCCCATCCAACCTGGTCTTGAGCATGTCCAGTGTTTGGGCATCTACAACGTCCCTGGGCAACCTGTTCCAGTGTCTCAGCACCCTCATAGTGAAAAACTTCTTCCTAATTTCTGTTCTGAATCTCCCCTCTTCCAGTTTGAAGCCATTACGCCTCGTTCTATCACTACAAGCCCTCGTAAAAAGTCCCTTCCTCCCCAGCTCTCTTGTAGGTGCCCTTCAGGTACTGGAAGGCTGCAACAAGGTTGCCCCAGAGCTTCCTCTTCTCCAGGCTGAACAACCCCAGCTCTCTCAGCCTGTCCTGATAGGAGAGCTGTTCCAGCCCTCTGATCAACTTCCTGGCCTGCCTCTGGACCCACTCCAACAGGTCCACATCCCTCTTGTCTTGGGGTCTCCAGAGCTGGATGCCATACTCCCGGTGGGGAGTAAAACATTTAATGTTTGCTGTAGAGGTTTAAAAAGAGAGGAATTTTTTTTATTTTCCCCTATCCCTGCTGCCTACCTAGAGCACCTCTTCAAATGAGCTCTCCTCAGAAAAGACTTTGAAACCAGGAAGGTGGGATGCAAATCCCCGACACATGGATCACTCTGGGAACCCAGCCCTCGCCCGGAGGAAAATCCAGCACATACCTGTGTAATAAAGTCACCTTAGCTTAATGGTCTGATCACACTCTGAAGGTAGCATGTGAAATCATGTGGCCTCATGGACTAGGGATTTGGGGCTTGATTTTACTTAGGGATTTTTTTTGATGGTTACCAAAGAGATGTTTGCTTTCTCACATGAATATAATGTGTGGTAAAAGGGCCACGTGCCCAAATTACTGATGCCTTCACAATCTTTATTCCATGTCTTCTTTTTAGCCATGCGCATAAGACACTATGTGCTAATTCAAGAGTATACCCCAGAAAGGGAAGGGATAATTTATTGATTTAAAAATTTGAATGTACTCTTAAGTATACTTCACGATCACCAGAAAGGAAGAAAAAGGAGATCTGAAAGTCAGACCAGGAATCTTATTTTCATCTTTTCCCTGTCCCTATGACAAGGGTGAGCAAACCCAAACAAAGGCATAAACAGCATACACCCATCCCTAGAATTGCTCACACCATTTAGGCAATTTAGAGCCATAAACAAAGATAAGCGATCTGCATAGAAGCAGCTTTAGGTGACCACAAATGGGTACCGCTGCTTAATTCAATCCTCTCTCACCTAAACAAGTTTGTTTTCTCAGCGGTGTTTATTTGTACTAGGGAGTGCTAGGGAAAAAATTCCATCCTCCTCCAGATTATCTGCTTCAATGTTGTGAAAATTCAGTATTTCCCCAGCCTGAGAATATATTCCTCCTACAGACACACTCTGTATTTTGCGGTCTCGCCAACATTTGTTGCTTGGTTGGGTTTTTTTTTCCCTGTAACTCACAGCATTTTGCTGGGACTGGAGCTGATCTCCTAAATGGGAGAAGTCTTACAAAGCTCAGTCCGGAAGGGAAACCCCATCTGATTATCATTTCTGTCTTGAGAGGCAGCAAAGTGGGAAAAGGTGAGATAAAGCAGAAGTAGATATGTGAAGGTTTGAAAAAATAAATTGAGAGATGGTGGAAGGGGAGTGTTTTTCCCTTTATTCTGATGCTGAAAAATGGAAAAGTTGAGGAAAAACTTAAGAAAAACTTTTGAATGAAATATTTTTTTTAAATCCACAGTGACCGCTAGTTTAAAAAAGCTGAAAAGTACATACACTTCAAGTTGTCAAAATGCTTTTTTGTAGCTCATACACTTTTCAATCATTTCCACTTTCCTGTGAAAAGGTGCAGTACTGAGCAATGGCACATCCCTTGTGATACTGCAGGCCTGGCTACTGGAGGCCACACTTACTCTCTGTCCTTACTGAGCCAGACCTTGGTTAACCTCTCCTGTACGGGAATTCAGTAGGAAGAGCCTATCCGTGTTGGGTTGCCTTCATCTGTCTTCCTTCTTGTCCTTCTGTGCAACAGCAAACCTGGGAAGGTGGAATAAAGGAGCCCACAGTGTTTTTCCCCTCTGTCTGAAGTTTTATAGACTCCCAGAGTAGGCAGAGTAGCACACCTGGGGCTGGCTGGGTGGGTGGAGGAAGGTTGGTGTGTGGGCTGGGAATGGAGAGGGGAAACAGATGTAGGATGAGAACTACTGCATCAGGGACTATGTTCCAGAACTGTGAGGGATACCACAGCTCTCCCCTACATACACCCAAGGACAAGAATGCCTTGTAAATATCAAGAGGCGGATCAAAATCCACAACTTCTTCTGCAAAGAACCTGGGGCTTGTTGCGTGATACTTAGGGCCTGGCACATGAGCTTTGAACTTTTAGGTTGATGGTCCTTGAGATATCTCAGGCTTTGGCAAGGTAGAGAGAAATTGTCTGTATTTGCCTCTCTACCACATCCCAGTGTGTTCTTTTGCCGGGCAAACAAAAGGTCTGCACGTACAAGGAGAATACATGAAAATGGTGTAGGAATAACATCTGAAGTGAAAATCTGTCCACTTGCTATCCTTATTCATTCACAAACCCATGAGAAAAAACCAGCACATAGTTTATTAGTTAACTTTGTGATTTCTAAACTTTCAGGAAGGTTCTTTCAAGAAGATTAAATAATATATTAAAATAATCCATTCACAAAGCACGTCTGAAATAACTTTGAAGGACAGACTGACAACGACAGAATGTAATCATATGTGACCCTTAGCTTCAAAAGAGCTAAGGTGCTGGCAAAGGCACAAAGATTATCTCCACCCACACAGGAAAGCATACATGACTGAGTAGCTCTATAGCAGCACACAGGGAAACAAAAATGTCTAGCCCAGAATTATCCTTGTGAAGGAAAAAGTGCACTCTGCTGGGTGGCAGAGAGTTTCCAACCTGGCAAACAGATCAGAGACCTGCAGTCAGGTCCGAATGCCCCATCCTTGCACCTCCATCACTCTTTGGATAGGGTGTAACCATTGAGAGAAAGAACAGCTGAAACATATGCACATTCTGGCTATAAAAAAAAGATGGGAAAAATGATCCAGTTTTTTAGAGCTTCCCCTGATGTCAACAGTCTGGGTGTCCCACGCAGATGCTGTTCGGCTGCTTGCAGAGTGCACCCCAATGTCTGGGGAGATGCTGTTGGGCTGTGCTGGGCTGGAAAGCTGTGATGTTGCTGCTCCCTGGGTTTGCCAGGCACCTCCCAAACAAATGCTGCTATGCACTCCTTACTCCAAAGGCTTCATCAGTAAGGAAGCTAAAGTAATACGTGAGGAGACTGAGGAGAAGCAAAATTAACTATTTATGTATATGTATATTTAATATGTAGCTGCAATTCCCACAGCTCTCCACTCAACCATCACTTTCTGGGAATTTCTTGTATTAAGACACAAGGCTTGAGGGTGGATTAGCACACAGTTTAAATATTCTCTGGGCCTAACTCAGAAAAGTATTATGAAGAACATTCTCACTCAAACCGAAAATGCAGGACATTTTTCTAAGTCTTTGTCTGTTGCAGAAAGATGTAGAAAAATTCATGTTTGTTATTTCTTTTTGCAGCAGTCTATTCATGAATCACGAGTTGATTGTCACTGAACCCCAGGGTCTGTCTTTTTCTGTCTGGGATGCTTATCATCAGGAGAGCATGATGCTCATTAGAGATGCAGTTGCTGTGATCAGCACACAGAAATCAGGTGGGAATCTGTCATTTGTGGTATGCATATGCCAAACTGGGTCCTTTTTTCCGTTCACCTTCCCTGTCTTCCTCAGAGAAGCGTGTTCAAGCCTTTTCTCTCCTGGTTGCTCTTATCAGTAGTCCTTTAACCGCAAAGACACAAAGCGAAGCACCTGAAGGAGACAATTTCTTAACTGTCAGGATTTTCACTATAGGACACTTTGGAGACAGCTGTCAGCCCTCTGCAAAGTTTCCTATTTACTCTTATCTCTTGCCATCTTTCCCTGGATGTTGCTGAATGGAAAAACCATCTGTGGCTAAGAAGCAGTGGTGACAGCCACCAGTGTCCCAGTGCTAGAGAAGACCTGGTGGTGTGTTCTGGTGTGGATGGCAGGAAGCTGCTGAGGTAGGAAACCATTTCGCCAGCTGCATTCACATGTCAGATGTATTTAGGATCTCACTGATGTGGCTCCATCCAAATTCACTTGTTCTTGGGTTTCTGCACTGTAGGCTCTTGGTATTGCCAATAGCACCCTCACTCAGAAAGTGCACCCCAGTCCTCTCATTTCAACTTCTCAGGAACATCTATAATAAAGCTCCTGATTTCAATAATTTGGATCGTATTGGGGTTAGACGCCAAATAGGCAGTGTGAAAAACATGCTTTGCTCCCAAAGTGACAGGAGCTGATGAAACAATATACCCATATCTCCACAATAGCCTTCAGGCTTATACTGAAGGGCATACAACAGTTTAAAAAAGAATTTATTTCTGGTTCCTGTCTGAGAAAGTGGAAGAGATTTTCAGTATCTGTTCCCATTTCCTTTTCGAAGCATCCTTAATGCCAGCTAGAGGAGATGGGGGTTTTGTGGAGGTTTGCTGCAGCACACAGTATCGCTGCTGCAGCAGCTCCCTGTCCCCCTTGCTGCAGTGACTGTTGTCAAACCTGCCCCGAGGAAACCCCCTGCCTCCCTTCCCATCCCCTACGCACGTAGATTCTCTTCATATGCTACAGTTTCTAAAGCATCAGTATGGATACACACTGTACACTTTTAAACCACTTTTTAATGCCTCTCCAGAAAAAAACAACTAGGAAGCTTTCTGTGCCATGACAGAAGTTTGGTTTGGCTGCTGTATTGCACCAAGGCTGGTATCATAATGTTGCCTTGTTTAGCAGACATTCCCTTCCAATACTGTTTATACTTCTACACATTTATATGCTTGATTGCCAAATTGGAAACAAGTAAATACAGTGAAACAAATACAAACAGTGCACAAGAGTTTTCAGGCTTTCAAATACAGCCCTGGTTTGCCCAAGTCATGCAGCTGTGCCCAGCCCTGGCGCAGAGCTGCAAGGCTGGCTGCTGGCCATCAGTTGCTACAGAGCCATCAATGCAACCAGTGTTTTCTGGGTCCTTTATAAATAACAGCTATGGGAGGTTTGGTGATGACATTCTCGGAGCAAAGGCTTAACAGAGATCAGAGGGTTTGCCTTTAAGAAAAAAAAAAAAAGATAAAAAGAAAAAAAGGATAAATGACTATTTCCGTGAATGGGAAGCAGTAAAGAAGTGTGTATACGTGTGCACCTACTTCTACTTTCACTCCTACAAGCAAACTAAGATGCATAAATCATTCTTTCCATGCTGGAAAAAAGGTGTAGTCCTTGTAGTCCCAGAACTAATAGCGGTGCAGGAACCTATGACTTCAGCATTTTAGCCCCGTGTAGAAACACACATGCTGCTAAAATATTGATGGGACTGACTAAGTCATGTGCACGCAACAGCTCCTACGGTTACTACTACTCATGGAGCTGCATCATCTCACATAGATCCAGTCTGTAGACGGGCACCTTTGTGTTACGGCGAGACAGTGAGTTAGGTAGAAAGTTGTGATGTCTTATTAAGGTGAGATTCCATCATCCCACGTGAGGAATATCAGATGGTGGGCAGAAGTAGTGTTTAGAGAAGATGCATAAGATGTGCATCAGGAGAAGAGCTTCAGTTCTTCCCTTCACAGCTTCCTTTGGTTGATTCAAGCAGTAAGAATGTCAAACAAAGCTGAGTGCTTGCAACAGGCTACAGTTTCTTTCCAGCTCTCGATGAAGTCCTTTCCAGCATCTTGGCTGACTGGAATAGAAAAGGCCACGTCCTTCCTTCTGCTAGAGTCACCTCCTCAGAGAGAGCCCAGGACACTACATTTTGGGGGTTATTCTCAAAAGAGAACCCGTCCTGGAGATGAGAGTTGGTTGAGGTCACTTAACCCACTCCTCAATATAAAATGACACTGTGTTACTTCCAAGCAATACAAATAAAGATGCTTGTGGTATATTGGTTTTAGAAATATACTTTTTTGATCTCACACTGTACACCTGAGAGATGACAAAGTACTAATGCATTCTTCAAAGCTTTTGTGGAATAATTCTGCTTTCTAATCTGAGGCAGCTAAACCATCTAATAAACAAATCTGTGTACTTCCAATAAATGTATGTATCTGGATGCCTCCCAGTAAAAAATCATGGAATCACATTAGTATCATACGCTGTGTTATACAGGTTAATTTATCTTTGAATAGACCATTAAATATATATCGGTTTTAAATTACATCATTCATATCCGCTGAAGTTCTGCTGATAAACCGTATGTAGCAGAAACAGCTGCATAAATATTTATTAATTGAGGCCCTAAGCAAATGACTACAGTAATAAATCCTTTGTCATGTGTCCAAATAATAAATTTGGGCTGAATTCCTAACTGATGCAATGCCACCATCTTCAAAACACCCTTTTTAGCTTGTTGTCCTTAGATAGTTTTTTTACCTGTACTTGGCAAAACATTTTAAAATTCCCATGGGGTGTATGTACAGCTTTACTTTCCAGTTTTGGAAAATCTCATGGCTTGTCCATAGGACCCTTCTGTAGGAATAAGGGTTTCAAATTAATGTTTCCAAGGGTTCACTTATTTCAGCTTTCTGGTATAATCATAGCTCAGGGGCCTACTGGAGTGCAGGTAGCCATCCCAATCGTTGGTGAATGAAATGTAATCCTGTACTGTCACCTTGATGTCTTTTTCTTTATTTGAGTCCCAATATTGCTTTCACAGCAGCATCCTGTTAAAAGTAGCATTGATTTATCTGGATTGTCCTACATATGCTGACAGTAGATAATAATTCATCACACATTTGAAATATGGTGGGCTTCTATCTACTGCTTTGATGCTGAGCAATAAGGAGCCACTTCTTTAATTTAGTTGGCTTCCCAGAATTTGTATCAGTCTGGGATTTCCACTTCTTCTAATTGTATTGATTTGCTTTGCAAGTTTGGAAGCATTAGGAATTTTGACAGTTCAGACAGTTTTCTTGAGGCAATCATCAAGGTAGGGCCACGGTCATTTTTGTAGGGGAATAAACTTTTGCCAAACTAGGTAGATTTGGAGGACTTCTTTCCAAGCAGGGCTCAGAGAGAGAAACAAAGAGCATTACTCTCACGTCTGGCTAGAATTACGAACTGTTACTGTTTGAGCAGATTTAATAGTCTCGTTATCAATCTGGGAGCTCAGTGTGATTCAGCTGCTGGTGGGCACCAGGACAAGTGTGCCCAGCATCCCAACAGCCAGACCTGGGTTGTTCCTGTGGGAGGTTTGCTTAGCCTAGTCCTGAACATGGCTGTTCTCCTGGCCTGCTTCCGCCTCCTGGATATATATCCAGCCTCTGCTGTCAGCTGGGTCCAGGCGTGATAAATCCCACAGAGGAGGGAACTGCACTGGCCATGAGTCAGATAGGAAGCCATGGGCTACACAGCCTCCACATTTATTTGTATTTCTGAATTTAGTACTTGTAAAACTGCAGTGAAGGATCCCAGCCAGAAAACTCTGGTCCACTAGCATCAGTCTGGATTAAACCCCAGGCAAGCCCTAAAGCCAGGCTTGCAAAGTCTACTTTTTTGTATATCTTCCAGGGACTTTTTTCTTTCTGGTCAACTTTCCCTGAACCCAGGAGGAGCAGAATTGCCTTAAATGTGTGTTATGATTAACTGCAGAAGCTGCCTCAGTGGCTGTGCTTTGTTTTTTCAATAATGCCATTCTGAAGGCTTCTTCTGGAATTTGGGTAGTTTATCTATTGATCCAGTGAACTCCTGTCTTTGCCAGCTATTTGTCATCTCTTACTACCATTTGAAATATAGGAATACATTTTAGAGAGGAGGCTCAGTTTATTTTTATTTTTGGCAGCTTGGTGAAGTCTTTTATTCCAGTAGCAACACAGAACTGTGCATGATATGTTACAGCTACCTCTAAGCTTTAAGACAGGGGATGTAAAGATGTTCTTGGCTCAGCATACAGTATCACCGCATATGGAAAATATAAATGGTCACAAAAGCTTCTTGATTTATAAGGTGGGATTTATTTTCTTTTTACTAAAGCTCTCTAATTTCATGATGTCATATGTTTGCTGGGATGAACTCTGCTTTGCTTCTTATTGCAGTGGGGAAAGACATGGCTGGGGTTTTAAATTCTTAGGTCAATAAAAGTGTATTCATGGTAGGATTTTTCATAGCAGGTTGAATAGTGCAGCATAAAGGTGAAGATTCATTTATAGCTGTGAAAAATAGATCCCTTCCTTTGCTCCAAAGCTTTATGCTTAGAACAACTAAAATTTTCCCTAGCTTTAGACACTGTGCAATCCTGATAACTGTTCTGTCACTTTTTGGACAAGTTTTACATACAGAAATAATTATTTCACTTTACTTCTGTCCTTAGCACATTGGCTCAGTTCGATGGACAGAACTACATTTTCCTATGCAGATAATTCATGAACTCATTGGCTTCCATCCCCTTTTTGGACTGTGAAGCTTCTGCATTTCTTGCCAAGAATTTCAGTGCTTACCTAACAACGCTTATGCCAGGATTCAACAACTCGTGTAATCTGCAAGATCCTATCAAAAGTCATTAAGGTGTGATGCTATTAAAGCCAGTTAACAGATATATATGCCTGAACCTACACCTGCCTGGCTTTTGCTGCAGTGCCTTTCCAATATGCTCTTGCATTTGGGGAGTGGAAGTGACTAGGAAGGAGCTCTGGGTTTTTTTGTCCTACCTGACAGGATCCACCTGAAGCAACATCTCCTGAGACATGAAGGGGGCTCTGACCTGGGGAACACAAAAAAAAAAAAAAAAAAGCTTTTACAGGTGTCCCATATAGAAAAGAAAGAGCTCTTCCAAAAGTTCCTTTAAAAGCCTTTAAAATGTTAGGTAACCTAAGTATATGCTAATGGTCGTCTTCTCACTAACACTCTTCCTGCAATATGTAATATGTTAGGTCTAGCTGATGTGAAAAGGGAGGGCCTTTAGAGGGTTGAACTAAACTGCTGAAGATGTGAGGAGTTTTGTTGTTCTGAGAATCAAACTATTCTAAAAAAAACTATTCAGTCTTCTATAGTGTATCTTTTAAGCTGTAATCTTTCATGGTACAGCTAAATCATCTACTAATATTCAGAATTTTTACAAAGTGACTAATGAAAAGTAAAATATATATAAGCAAAACATATACATACACCATAAAATGCTGCACTTCAGCCAAGAGCAATACCCTAGAAATGATTTTTGTCTCTGTATAGGCATCAAGGTTAAGTGTTGCCATGCAGGGTGGCTGTTTAAGAAGCATGACTATAAAAAACTCCTTGAGTCTATGGAGGACAGTATGTTTAGTGCACGAAAATAAATACTCATGTAAAATTGATTGGGGAAAAAAATTAAAATAGGATAATTATAGTTATAAATCCAGTGGAACAGTGGGATGTGAACAGCATGGTTTGATTAGATGATTTGCAAGTTGATTAGTGATCCTTATCTTTGCCTCCAGCATTTAATTGCCCCCGTTGGTCTTACTTGGCCTGATGAGCGATCGCAAGGCAGAATTTATCACCTAATCATGCAGGCAGGTGCTCAGAGAGAAAGCTGTCTCACCACAATGGAAATACAAACTCTTCTCAAAGCTCTCTTTACCAGGGATTTTCACTGTGCCAGGAGGATTTGGTCTGGGATGGCTTTATTTCCCAAGACTCTGTGGTATATGTGGAACAGTCTTCTCAGTCTAGTAGCTGTGGCTGACTTGCAGTCAGTGAATTATTGCTTTCCACTGGAGGGTTCTAGGGGTTTGCTCCTCATGCATAAACCTACTCCTGGAAACTGAATTTGTTGTGCAGTAGTTCCCAGGCCTTTCCTCTGGGTAGCTCCTGAGTCTTTTGCAGTCAGCAGAGGGGGGTGATGCACCCCACTTTTTCCTGCAACTCAAACTGACACAGCAACCAGTAGGCCCTATTGCATGGGAGGGAAGGCTTGAGTCACCCCCATTTTGCATCCTCTTTCCCTTGGTTTATTGCTTTTTCTCAGCATAAAGAACCTCTTTTTTCTTGCTCTGGAGTTATTTTCACTCTCTTCTGTCAACAGAAATGACTCCACTGGCAAGGGGAATCACTGCTTCCACACCTATGTATGAACCTGTACATGAAGACCTGTATGTCTGTGTATGTCTTCATGACTGTGCTGAAGACTTGGAAGCATGAAGGCCTGTACAGCCTGTGTATATATTTGCACTCACTTCTAACAGCCAGATGAATAACTCCTGCTAATCACAGCAGGCACAGGAAAATGGTGTTTCACTTCAGCTTTCTAGCTGAATATAGGAAATACAGCCACACAGTCCAGCAGCTGGGTGATGTGACTGAAACACATTTTGTCTCCTAGCAACAGCTTGGGCTTGGGTGACAAATGCACACAGTGGAAAAATAAAACAAAACAACGAGCAGAGAGAGAGTTTTGCTGGAGTTTCACATTGGTGTTATACAAAGAGCTGAGGGGAAAAATCAGACATCAACAAAATAGCAAATAGAAAATTTCGGCTAAACTCCAGCCATCAGTAATGTCCAGCAGCTATTGGTAAGTCACAGTCTTGTGTTGCATTTCTGCATGTCAGCTCAGAGGCAGGATGATCTCTCTAGAGACAACTGCCTGGAACATATGTGAAAGCATCTGTGCTATATGTCCAACCCACCTCCTTGGACTTCCAGATGAGTCCAGCACCTTCATTTTTGCAATCCATCCATTCCCAGCTATTCATGGCGTGAATCAGTGCAATCATACTTACCTAGTAGGCATTATTGTAGGAAGTCCTCCACCCAGAGCAACACTTTGTTGGGGCTGAGCTCACCACCACCACCAGTTTCAAAAAGCAGACTGCACAAGCATTTCAAAGACAGGGTTGAGACACTCAGTCCTTTCAAAAATAATTGAATCTTTAGGTGTCTGACTTTATAGCCTTGCTTACCTCCCATTAATTGCTTCAAGCAAAAGACAGCAGCACCACACAGGACAAAATATTTCTCAGGAAGGTTGATCTAACCTAACTTTAGACATTAATACTTTGTTGTCTAAGTTTAAGGTAAGTCCCATACACAGGTCATTCATCTCATTTTAAAATAGGAAGTCACAGTGTCCTTTTTCTTTCCACTGACTGTAAAGGAAACATAAGGTTGCAAACACCAGGTTTACCTTTTTCTTCACCGTAGTTACCTGTCTTAAATGTACCAGTGGTCAGCTAACTCTCTCAGGTCTTTTACCTGTCAACAGATTCATTCCAAGCTTATAGCAAAACCAGAACATAATTTTATGCATGACCTTGTCCTTGAAAGTCCGTCCTTTTCTAGTTCTTGTAATCCTTAAAACCCTTCAGGTTTTTCTGAATTTTACTCTAATTCTTCTGTCTTTGTCAGTGACAAATTTCATTAGCATTGGGATGCTTGTTATGTCAAGCTCAGTAATAAAAATAGTAAGTTGATTCCAAGATCTTTTTTTTGGTAGCTTTTTGTGTCTTCTACCACAATAATTTACTTATCTACAATTGCCATTTTAGCCAATTCTTCATCTGCCATGCATATGTTCCACATGTACTTGTTTCTGAAGTGACATCATATGAAATACTTTGCTGAAAACAACATGAGAAAAAAATTGGGGATTTTCCTTGCTAAGAATCAATTAGGCTTATCAGAGAAAGACAGGTTAGTGTTGTGTGACCTACCTTGGATGAAGCTGTGATAAACTATACCCTCTTCTGTCTACCTTTGCTAACTCTTGTTCTGCTTTGAGTTAGAACAGAACTAATTCTGTTTAGTGATTTTCCTTTTTAGATAAGTCTCTTCTAAGTAATTGCACCTTCTGAAGTTAATGACCTGTTTTCACAGACAGTGTCTGGTTCTAGAAGTGATAACTCTTCATGTTCACAGTTACTACTAAGGATCAGTGAGCAGAAAGGCTCTGGCTTATACTTGCTCCTGTGTAGACCAAGGCCACTGCTGGATCTTGTGTACCACATTGGGGGGGTGCAGAAATTGAAAGACTGCACCTGCAGGGCGGAGTGGACAGGACAGGTGACCGCAAACTGACCAGTGAGGGATTCCAGCCCATATACAGCATAACTGGTATAAAGCTGAGGGATCTCAATGGTCAAGTTCTCTTCTCCAATAGCCAGTGTTCAAGAAAGATTCTGTCCATTCTGCCTTGGATCCCAATCCATGTGTTTCTGAATTCAGTTTCATAATCCAGTTCCAGTCTGCCACTGAGTCCAATCTGGGACTTCCCCAGTGCCTTCATCAGTGGCAACAATGATGTAATTGCCATCAGCGGGGCTGAGTTCAATGTTGGTTTTGTATATGTTTGTATATATTTCATTCTATTATCACTATTATTATTAAAACTGTCCTAGCTTTTCTTTTACCATTGGGAAGGGAGAGGGGTTAATAAAGCGTATCTGTCATTCATCTAGTGGCTGGCCCAGTCCTAACCCTTGACACTGTTGTAATCAAACTAACAGCTGATGTTTAGCTAGATCAAAATTTTAATGCTTTCTAAAATATAGAAGCTACTCTTGTTCTTCACCCAGCATCCATTCCTGAGTGAACATATCAGTTTACTAATTTTGATAGGTTTCTTTGTGGGTTCATTCAAGGTTTTGGATGGAGATGGGACTGCCACCTTCATCTGAAAATACTGAGCCCTTAGATTTTGGTTTCTGCTCCAGATGCTCTGTCATGCCCATGAGTTATGTCATCTTTGCCCTACATGTCACTGTGCTTACTAAAAACTGAATCAAAGTTTTTATTTGAGTTTTGGACCATGCTCTGGTTATCTTTAACCCCCCACTCCCAATCTTTACTGCATAGCGACCACAAATTCCTCATTTTCTGCTATTTGTTTATATGACTAAAGAACATTTTACAATGTGTTTTTAATTTCCTTTGCAAGGTCTAGCACAGCTCAGCTTTTGACAGATCTCACTTTCTTCCCTCGCTTTCTGACCTGCAAGGTGCAATTTTCCATGTTAGTCAGCCCTTATTTTTCCATTCCTTGCAGGCCTTTTGCCTACTCCTCATATCATTTTCAAGGTGGGTTGTCATTGGTTTTGTCTGGAGTTCTTCTCCATGAGTTTTTTCTCTTTCCCAAAATGCAGACTCAATTACATATCTTTGACTTCGGGCATCTCCTTTGCAGACAAGTCTCCAAGTTCTTCAGTTCAGTCGACTTCACAGCTTTAAGATTATAAAAAGCTAAACATGAGAACCCAGAAAAACACAGATCTATTTATCTTTCCATTCAGCTTAATTAAAATCCTCTATGGTCTACTTGATCAGGACTATTTTCTACATCCACCTCTTCTGCTATATCCTCACTATGTCTAAAGTAACACTACCTCCTGCAGGCTCAATAAATATCTTGTTGAAAAAAAAATCTGTCAGAACTCCAGATTCCAGAACATCTGAGCTCTGTCATCACCCATAGCCCGAGTTTTACTATTGATATAATTCTGCTTTTATCCATCTCTAGAAACAGGAGGTCTCACACAGGTCCTGTTGACTGTCTAATACTATTCCACTGTTCCATAGCCACAGTCAGATTTTGTCTAGATGATCTTTAGTGGACCTATGCTACTGCTGAAATAACATGTCATTTTATAGTGCTTTTCAGGAAGGCAAGGGACCTTGATTAATTTTATTATGTTTTTCCTTCTATACACGGTGCTACATCAGTAGTATACCGTGCTTCTCTGTCACCCTTACCTCCATGTCCATCTGTCCTGAATATTGCTTTCCTCTCAATGCCTGTACTCCAGTCAGAAGGAACATCCCAGCATATTTCTGTCAGCCTGGTTGTATGTCCTACACCAGAAAATCTGGCTCCTACATCTCACTGCACAGGCTTCTTACACAGTGTCCAAGCAATTAGCTCTTGTATCCTGACGTCTCTCAATTTCCAAGCACAAAAAGTTGTTTCACTGCCTTTTTGCTTACCTGGCCATCCACCTTGTGAATTGAACTTTGTGTTTTCTCCTTGCTTTGTAGATTTCTATCTTGGCTATGCTGTCTTTTTCCTTCTTCCTCACTTACTCTATTTTGCATTTCCTATGTATTAACCTAGGGTGAGATTACTTGAATCTGTTCCAACCTTAACCCCAGGACTTCGATACTCCATATACAAATGCAGTTTGGCCACTGAAGACAATTTTCCTCCTGTGAAAGCTTCCCAGTAATTGAATGTGATGAAACATCCTTTCTAGTTCTGTCCTTAAGCTATTTGTTGGGTTTGTTAGCTTAACGTGCTTTCGTCTTTTCTTGCTAGAACTCTGAGACTTGAACTGCAGATCACATAAGCCTTCACCTTTTTAGCAGACAAAAGTCACTTCACATAAAACATCGCTGACTGAATTTCCCCCTCCCCACTAGTCTTCTCTTGTAGCATAAAGAGATCTAAGAATGTATGTACATGTAATTTTCACCAGAGCAGCAAACAAATAAAAACAAAATTCAAATAAAAAGTGCAAATCAAAACCAGTCTCTGCTGTTCTTAAAAATATCTTTCCCTGTATTTCTGAATCTTTGCACATGCAATTCTATGTAGTTGCTTTGTGTTACTGATAACTTCCCATCCGACATGCTACATCAAAGGAGTTGTTCCCTTGCACAGTTGTTAATGTGACATATACTCTTAAAATGTTAAAGAGATTAAATTTATACTTTAAATGTCTGCCTAAAATGGCATGTGCTTCATTAAATATATATTTGGAAATGAGGAGGTTGCTCTAAATGAGTATATATTGTCAAATATTTAAGACAGAATCAATACTGTCAGTCTTCTTAAGTTTCATATTAAGCAATAAAAAATATTAAATGAACAGTTTGTAGTACAGTTTCCTACACAAGGCTTTCCAAGAGTCAGCACTTAGGGCCTTTTTTGATACACATACATTAATTTAATATGTATGCTTTGCCTAAGAACATGAATAAGTCATTCCTTTTAATGTTTTCATTTGCATGTTTAATTTGAGTATGGGAATCGGTGGAAACACACTTAAATGCTTATGCTAGTTTATTCACTTTGTGTTGAAAATTGGTGCATGAAGCACAGGTGAGAAAGAAATAATCTAGGTAGAGGAGTTGATGGGAAAGTAGGTTATAATTTACTCACATGTTGTCCGTGTAGTGGACAAGGAGTCAAATATGCAGGGAAGCTGCTATTTTGTAATGCATTTGAATGGGATTTAAAAATAATGTCAACAGGATCAGAACCAGTTTCTACAAAAAACATAAGCTAATTAACTAAATTTTCTAAATTGTTTAGTTCCTGGCTCAACCCTGCTGTAAGGACTATCATGCCTGCTTTTTATAGCAATTTCTGTAGAACGTTTCTGGAGCTGGTATTTTTGAACAAGCCTGTTATAACAGGTTGTGTTAGAAGAAGGATATTACTTCCTATTTAATTATAAAATGTGATCAGAAGTCATAAGAAAGACCTATCTTTTTTATGATACCAAGGAAGGATTGTGAATAGGCAGATTATGGGAAAAGGAAGGGACGGGGTGCTGTTATTTCTGTGGCAGCACCCCAGGGATGTTTTAATTCATTTTTCCCGAAGACCTTCATAAAGATCTTACAAGAGATGTGATGCTGCCCTGCACAGGTCTCCACCTCTCACATGAAAGTCTCCTAGTAGAGGATGTGGTCTGGCAAAGAGGAGCTTCATGTGCCGGAGGCTCCTGAGCATGCTGTAGTGTGAACTAAGCCCAGCAAGGCATCCTGTGGCTCTGCCCTTCTTGGATGGAGGGAGATGGGGGTCACAGCCTCCCCTTGAAAAAAGAGAGATCCCCACACTGTCCCACTGCTTTTCTGTAGAAGCTACAAGTGACAGGCACCCTCTGTGCTGTTCCACCAGTCCTTTGCCCTTGTGGGAACTAGAGCTCTTTATGCTGACACTAGCCTGCAACTATTCCTCTTGCTCTGTAGATTGATTTTGGTCATTCCCTTCTCCCCTTCCTCACCCAGGGGACCTGGGCTTTCTCCTCACTTCATAACTGCCATCACAATCCTCCCCACCCCTCCCATACTGCAAGAGATCAGGCTCCCCCTGATCACTTCCTGCCCTGCTCCTCTGCCTCTCCTGATCCCCTACCCAGCACATGCCCCAAAACCCTTGTGTCCAAAATGAGACTCTTAGCAGCTACCATCACCCTCAGTCTGCAGGAAACCAACTTCTTGCCCCAAAATAAAATTATCGGTGAACTCTCTCATTCGGATTTTTAGTGGATTTCTCTTTCTGAGCCCTAAATGGGGGCTTGCAGGCTTCAGCCCCCAAATCCTCATTGAACCCAAGAAGGATCATTCAGGATTTGAGCTACTTCATTCATTGCTTTTAACTTTGCAAGGAAACTCCCCAGATGCCCAACATCCCTAGGCCTGCATCTCAGAAAGCTTTTTCTACAGCAGCCAGAGAAGCCACGTACCATGGAGTACCAGGTAACTTCTTTGAGCCAAAAAGATGACAGACAACAGGGTGTGGACAAAGTTGGGGAAGACCAGAAGGTCTCACAATTACTCAGTTTTAGGCTATGTGCTTCCAGACACTTTTACACATTTGTTTCATACCTGTTTGACAGTTAAAATGGACTCAGTCTTTGTAGACATCCGGGAAAAAGTGAATGTTAAGCAGAGATGTAAATGCTACATAGGAAAAACGTTCCTTTAGATCTTCTGTCTTTCTTGCTTAATCAATGAGTTCAGTGGTGTAGAACTAGATATGTACCACAAAATTTATGGGTCTTCAGGTTTTTAAGTCTCTTCATTTTTGTAACAAAACAGTCCAAATTTCCCTATTACATTTAACATCATAGCACAATTTGTTTAGGATTTTAGGAAAATCCATAAAAGCTGGGGTGGTTTTTTTTGTTCTTCTGGACATATGATACTGATTATTGAAAAGCAAAGGATGATTTACTGAATAACATTGAATTTTCTCCTCATTTGGAAATGAATGCTCCTGACATTACACTAGTTAAAGCTCATTTGCTGTAGAGGCAATTGCAGAATCCCAGCTCACCTGCTTTCTGCTACTTATTAAATAACATTTCACACTGCACAACTGGGACTTGTCTTCCTTTTTTCTCCCCATATAAAACCATACAAAAATAAAGACACAAAAATAAACAGATTTTTTACTGGAGAACTAACTGTAAACTAATACATAACAAATCATATTTTCCTAAAAAGTACAAAATGCTTGGAACACAATTCAGTCTAAAGTGAGAAGCTGGAGGTCATGTTTTATGGTGCTGGAAGACATCGTTATAAATTTAACAGTGAGTCACTGCTAGGAGGGACTAAGTGAGCACCACATATAGATAAGTGCCAGCTGCACAGGAATTACTTTCACATATTGCAGGACTGCTTTGCCTCTCCTTTTTGTATCCTCTCAGGTCTCTGGCTGTCTGCAGTCCAGCTGCAGGTCACCCCAAAGCACCAAGAAAGGTCCAGAGTGGCTCCACATGCCCCCTGGAGGGAGTCCTCTGCCCCTTGGACCCGCAAATGTTCACAAGTCTGTCTGTGCTTCAGTGGCTACACAACACAACCAAACACCAAGTGGTTCACACTCCACCTTGGGACTTGGTTTCTGCTCAAGACTGAACTCGTGTGTTTTACAGTGAGAAATCTGTCTCTGGTGAGCAGGGACTGTGTTCTTGTCACTCGCCTTTTATTGCATCCAGGTATCAACAGTCCCTCCTGGACTGCTTTACCTTCTGACAACGTGGTCAGAGCTATTTCTCAACCCCAGTTCTATCAGCTTTGGCATGCAAAAGCCAGTGGAAGCGTTAGCACTTATAAGGTAGGGTAAGATGCATTTTGCTCGTTTTTAACCAGCTAAAACTGTGTAAGGAGATTCCTCCCCTTACTTAGATGGTGTTTTAAGACAGGGCGAATGCTCCCTCTGGAGGTACTCGTCTCTGCAGTGTGCACACAAGCAGCCCGGGGCACGCAGGCTCTACCACTTGCCAAAGTCACCAGAAATTCCCAGAAATTCCCTAAGCAGGGAAGATGACCAGGAGAAGAGGGGAAAGGCTGGGGTCTCTAAATCCACCAGCCAGTTTTGGTCACAAAATAGTAGAGTGGCAGAGACCTCAAAACAATACAGGTCTCTACTTGTAGTCCTGTGGCATGGGAAGAAGATACGGGTGGTTGCAGTCAGAGGGCACAGAGATTAAAGACCTGAAGCTGCAGGAAATGGGGTTTCACCTGCACTGTTGCTCACTGAACGTGTTTCAAAGATGACGCCAACCCACGTGTGCTTCAGCCAGGTTGAGTAACTGTACTTCACCCTGCATATCACAGCATCTGCCCAGCAGCCTTCTTGATGGATACAGTGAATTTACATCACATCTCTCCCAATTTTGGCATGAATTAACCCATTTTGCTACAAGCACACAGAAAAATCCAGTCCCACATATATGGAAAATGAGCCCTGCTGATTTTTGCATGATTGGAGGTGAAAAGCTTGGCTGAAAAGCCAAGCCAAATTTGGCTCAATGTTAAGATAGGACAGAAAGATCATAAGCACACTGTGCATGTCTGTGTCTGTACTTGTGTGGCCAGACACTTCATAACTGAGAAAGTATACATCATGCTGAGTGGCTTTGAAAGAGAAACTTATCCTAAACCAGCATTTAAAGATGGAGAGAAATAAATAAGATGAAAGAGTGTTTTCTGCCCGCTACAGCTCTGTTGTGGTTTACAGAATTAGCCTAAAGCACTTTCCAAAATTATTTTCAACACTCCTGAACACTTGCAAATTATTTGTTTGGTTTGGTTTGGGGTTGTTTGGGTTTTTTAATTTAGAGGAAAAAAAATACATTCTTTCTTCTGGATTTTCTGAAATATAAAAACAAGAACTACGATGCATCTTTCTTCTCAGTAGTGCATGACATTGTGGACTACAGTTCTCCCTCTTCCTAAACGCTGCCTGTTCTTTCACTGATGATGGAGACCCACTAGCCCATGCAGTGTCACTCTTTAGGTCATTCAGAGATGTTGGGAGAGAATTAAACACAATAGGAAACTAAAATTACGGCTATTTCCAATGTAAATTATTTACCTTTAGAGCAAAGAAAGACAAAACCTGTGTGAAAAATGCCTTTGGTCTGCTATAAATCACTGTGGTAGTTGGGATTACACAGAAAAGACATTGCATTATTTTTGACTACTTTTTATCACACATTTGTCTGCTTTCTGATTATTGGGACTGGCCTTTCCCTTATCTGTGCTTTTTTTTAGCTGTGTGTGTAGCCATGAGTCATCAGTCTGTTACCTCAGTCAGTGCCTCAATACTGCTCTGTCTGACAGAGACAGTGGAACAGAGCTCATAATTAAACCTGAAAACCATTACATCTGTAAAAGAGTTCATAACAAAGATTCTAGTGATCACATTGATCCCCTTAATCCATCAGAAAGAAGATTTGATTATTTATGTTGTATATGTCTGTATTATTGTTTATATTATTATCCATATTCTTAATATTAATATATTTTGTTACATATTTCTATTATTTGCTCCTTTGAGGGCATTGAACAGATCTATGTTAAAGATGCTTCAAAGCAGGCAGCTCTACCAGGAGCAAACAGCAACCTGAAAGTCAGTGGGGACCAGTCCAAGGAAATCAAAGCACCTCCAGCACATGACTTGTCCCCTTGCACAAGTGCTTTGCCACCACCTCAGGCAAAGCAGCCTCAGAGAGTCACTGACCAAGGGAGCAATGTGAGAAAGCTCTGGGTTTGAAATACCTTTAAAGCTGAAAACTCTGGACCTTATTCTGACTTTGTGCTTGACCCAGAAGTGGAAGGGAAATACATTGGTCACTTTTGTGAGGGGGGATTTGGGCAGAGGGATGCTAAGGTTGGTTTTAGCCTGGGTTTTCTAATTGACTTGGAGATGACTGGGTGCTCGGTGATGATTTTCACGCAGACTAGCCAGTGCCAGAGTCCCCCCACAGCTGCTCCACACTGTCAGTTACCCTCATACCTGGGATTCACTCCATCCGCTCTTAGTTTTTGTTATTTCCAGCATAAGGATATTTGTCAGGAGATAAGTTGGTCTTTTTATAGTCAGGCCTGGAGTTTCCATGGTGAAATTAGCCAACAGGAGTTTCCTCTGCAAAGCAGAGCATATCCTTTACTGGCAAAAACATGTTACTCCCTTGGTTGTGAGGAAGTGTCATTGTCCGAGATCTATTCTAGTTTTTAAGAGCTCCGTATCCTCAAAGAAATATTTTTAACCTGAATGGAATATTTATACTGTCCAGTGAGAGCAGTTCACCAGGTTATTCTTAGTGCTGCTTGTGTGTTTGCTTTATCTGTGCATCACTTTTTCCCTATTGATCTTTATTTTGCATTTAATAGAAGCTGAAAACAAAGGTAATAGATTAAAATTATTCCTGTAATTAATCTACTGACAGAGCCAAAGTAACACTGGAGATTATTTTGATGTCCCACAATGTGTATCCTAACCAATAGGAATAGTTTCCAGACAGTATTTTCTAAAAGTTTTGGAGCCAACACATGGGCTGGACCTCAGCTTTTAGTATCAGACATTAAGCAGAAAACCACCTCTTGTCCTTCTTTCTGATATTTGATGTGCTGAGCTAGAAAATGAAAGTTCATCTTGTTTTAAACTAGGCACCTTGAAGCAGAAATTCATAAAAAGCTGATTATGAAACCATATGTAAAAGCTCTGGTGTTGGCACGGAGCTCAGTTTGTGGGCTAACCCTCATCTCACCCACGGTGAACGAGGACCAGCCCCATTACAACCTGAATGGTTACGACGTTATAAGCCTAGTGTGAGACCACGGTCACAACCAAAAGGCACCAGGGGATAATACATGTGATAAGTTAAATAAATGTGTTCGGGATTTTTCCCCTTAGGCCTTGTTATCTTAATAAATTGGCATTTTGCTGATGCAGAGTATCTAAATCCATGCCTTTTTTTTCACTGCTTGCTGAAACTGGCATGACTGAACTGCCTGTATTTCAGTAGTTTGCAGAATTGAGGCCTTAAGGTGCTTATCTGCTCCAGCATCCTCATCTTTCTTTCCTTGATGCTTACCCCAAGGGAGCAAAGTGACTGTGATGGATGTATTTTACATTGCTAACAGTCAGTTAGAGCTACCTGCTACCCCCTGATGGAACAGCTCTGATTCTGCCATGGCATAATGAGAATTAATGACTCCATCTGCTAATTATGCTTTTGTTTTATATGTTTGTGCTTTTTTTCTGCAGGAACTGAGCACCCTTGACTCTTACTGATGGCAAGGCGTGAAGCATGCTTCAAAATCAGAATACTGGATGATGTATAAACACAAGCTTGAAATCATACTGGAGCTGGGGCATGTTGATCCCATCTGCAATGCTGGGGTTACCACAGCAGATCTGCCTTCTACAAAGGGAGGTTTGCTTCTGGCAGTTCAGAAATATTCCCCTAAAATACATCCATGCTTGTGACAAATGTTGGTGCAAAGCAGTTCTTTGACATGTTTTATTTAAACATTAATATGAAGGGAAAGTTCAGATTAAGTCACTCAGATTATAAATTCCAAACATTCTGTTCAAAACATATGGATAATAAATCTTACATCCCTTTGTTCTAAAATAAGCAATTCACCAAAACAAAAATGCACATGATATAGAATATGATCTTGCATTTGTATACTTACGTTAATTGAAAAGTTTGGGATAAAAGCATCAAAAGCCAACTTTTCATCAAACACAACAGATAAATACCTGTAGAGTCATGGAGATGCTTCCAGAAAGAGAGATGATGCAAAACTCCATCATGGCAAGCTTTGGAGATAGGCTCTGATTCTATCTAATACTGTAAACCCAAGCACCAAATCCAAACCAGCATGATGGATTTTGGGTTTGATTTGAACTCTAAGGCTTAATGCCCTGATTCCCATGTGCAATATTAATGATGGTATCAAGCAGTGAGATGATTTTATTGTCACTTCAGGGTCTTTTATATGACTTCAGGATCACCTCGCTCCAAGGAGACAAAACTATGAATAACGGCAGCTCATTCCAAATAAGTGCGATATAAAAACCTTAATGGTGCTATGAATTTTGCCTAACTTTTTGTTAGTTCTACATATATTTGAGATTCCATGGCATGTCAGGGCATGAGGAGGAAAAACATGAGGATGGGAAGTGCCAGCAGCAGCGCTCCCGGCCCTCCGCTGCCCCTCGCTGTCTGTGTCCTGCAGTAACTAATTTAACCTCTCTCTTCCAGCTCCTTCAGGATAATTATGCTTAGCCCACAGGGGTGCTGAAACAGATTAATTAGCTAAGGTTTGTAGAGGCCTTTGAAGATGCCAAGCACTGTAAGTGCTGCTTGTTATGAATGTCTACTATTGCAGACTGTGTGCACGGTGGGATTGTGGAGTATTTGATATTGCGCAGCTGGAGAGGAAAAAGAAACGAGGAACATCCTTCGGGAGCCTGACCTATGTGTATTTCTAAACATAGTTCTTTCCCCATCTCAGTGTTATATTCCATACCTTTCTCAAGGCCCTAATGATTTGGTGTTACCAAATATCCCTATGCAAACTTCTAAGAAAAGGCATAATTTGGAATTTAATATTTCCATTAGTCCCTTGGCTTTGTAACTGCAATGGCCACAGCTGCCAAAACCATAGTAACTTTTAGCTAAAATCAGTTAGTTTTTATTTTCAACTGTATTAGTTTTTTAATCCCACTGTTGGTGTGGCCACACAGGTGTTAGTCCCAGGATGAAACAGGAGCACATCCCAGCAGGGATCAGGGCTTTGAATTTGAATGTGTTTATCCCCACAGTGTTCTTGGGATAAAAGAAAGTGCAGTTATCACTAACCAAATAAATAGACTTGTTTGCAGAGTACCACCACTACAGATAAAAGTGGTAGAAATTGGGTTTGATGACTTCAGTCTGTTTGAAAGCTGCCCGACTCCTTCAGTAGTGATGGCAACGTACAATTTCCTTCCTCTCTGATCGGCATAAATTGGAAATCCCTGTAACTCTCCCTCTCTTCCCTCTGGCTATTAAGCAAACCATGTTCAAGCACTACAGCCTCTCTCTGAATGCAGAGATTCACTTCCCCCTGAACAATTTCACCTTTCACTCCTTTTCTAACACCTTTTAGAGAATAAAAAGTGTTCTTGCCCCAAAACGTTCACTGTTTTCCATGCAATAGCTTAGCCTTCTTTCACTCCTTGTGTGAAGAAGTTTAACTCATTAGTAATCATTGTGAAATATTATTTATAGTATTTGTGAATTATTATTTATGATTATGCAACATAGAATAGTGTAGTATTGTGTGTATTTGTTAGCAATTTGTTTATGACTTACACACAGAATAAATGCAAATTGTCTCAAGCTATTATAAACCTGACATCTCATGACACTGTAACAGAGACAAAACTTGAAGATTTTCTATAACCCATGTGTGATATCTTCAATCTCAGTTACACAGTGTGCAGTATGATGTCAGCCCACTCTTACTGAAACCATAACAAGACCCTCCACATTACTACTCTCATGCTGCAGACCAAGGGCAATAGGGCCCACATCCTGTAGAGAGCTGTGTGGCATCTCTGCCTTCACTCACACCTTGTTGAGAACCATTCCTTCGGTGTGATCTTCATGGATAAATTACACAATTACACTTTTTAATTTGTCGTGATTCCTTCTGTGGGAATCTAGCCATATCTTCTCCATTTCCTCTCCTCAGCTTGCAGAACAAGCTGAGGAGAATAGTGAGGGTGACAGAGCACTGGAACAGTCTGCCAGGAGAGGCTGTGGAGTCTCCTTCTCTGGAGACATTCAAAATTCACCTGGACATGTTCCTGTGTGATCTGATCTAGGTGATCCTGCTCTGTCAAGGGGGTTGGACTAGATCATCTCTCAGGGTCCCTTCCAAGCACGAGCATTCTGTGAACAACTCAAGTTTTTGTCTCCTGCTGTATCAAGAATATTTTTAGCACTTAAAAGCTAAACCTGAGATGACCAACCTGGCACTACAGTGGCTGATTTTCCCTCCAGGCCATTTCCCCTTGTCAGAAGGATGCTCCCAAATGGGGAAGCTCTTGCAGATAACACTGTCACCCTTCTGCCACCTTCCCATCCCTAGTACATCTGATGGGAGCACGTTTCAACAAAACAGTAGGTCAGAGGCTGGGCCTTGCTGGGCATTACTGCCCACTCCAGGGACCTGCTCCCTCATGCAAAGCTGAAAAGCAGAAACTACTACCTCGTTAGAAATAAGGCTGTGGAAGTTCACACACTAGTAAAGAAGGGGAAAATGTTCTGCATTAATGAAGATGATTTTCTGTGCCAAAATGCCATGTGCTCATAAGCTTTTCCTGTGCTTTTTTTTCCTTCTCCTTGCATTTCTGCACCGGATGGTGCCAAGACTTGAGAAGGCTGGATGGTTTGGACAGGCTGCCTTTCCAACAAGGAAATTACTATACACAGTAAAATCAGTTAGCAAAGTTAAAATACTCCAGTTTGCTGGAATGCTGTGAGCTGCAGATCCCTTGCAGGGAGATGCCTGTGATATCCAGCCTATAGTCTGTGTCCTGAGAGAAGGGAGAAGCACACAGTACTACACTGGTCCTCAAGACTTTTTGTAGTGGGGTGGGGGTGTATTCTCCAAAGGAACAAGGGATAGGATGAGAGGAAATGATCTCAAGTTGCACCAGGGGAAGTTTAGGTTCAATATTAGGAAAAACACCTTCACTGAAAGTGTTCTAAAGCACTGGAATGGGCTGCCCAGGGTAGTGGTGGAGTCCCCATCCCTAGAGGGATTTAGAAGACCTATAGATGTGGTTTAGTGGTGACTTGGCAGTGCTGGGTTAATGGTTTGACTTGATGATCTTAAAGGTCTTTTCCAAACAACACAATTCTATGCTTCTATTATTCTATTATTCCATACAACTCAGCTACAAACTAATTTTACTCTTACTGCATCTCTTCCAGTGCATTCACAGTTTAACTCCCTAGGTGCCAGAGAGGAAAAAATATCCAAGTGGTGCTGAGTGTAATTTTACTTATCCCAACTACAAATTATTTATAAAGCACAAAGATAATTTGATTACTCCCCTCTTCCTTCTTTGTGGGTCTCAGACTCTCAGTCATTTTGTTGAGAGGAATCCTTTCTGTCTCTAGAGGAGCTGGGATGCACAAATAGACAAGTTACTGTGAAAAAATACAGATGTAATAGAAATTAGAGATGAAATTACTGTCTTGCGGCACAATGCCTGTCTTTCTTCCAGGACTGGATTCTTCTTTAGATTCTGTTTTAGTATCACCCCATCCAGTTTTAAATGTCTCGAGTGACAACATTTCTGTTTTCCTCACTGAGATATGACTATATGAGAGGAGTCTCATTCCCTAAATAGGAAATCAACCCAGCTCACTTTTAAAATCTGCCTAGTTGCAATATTCCCACTGGAACATAGGATACAAGATGGGGAAAAAAAGGCCTTTTGGCTCCTTAAGTCTGTTTTGTTGAAAACAACCATTGATTCATACATTTATAACGCTCCATCTTAAAACTAGTCACCTCATCTGCCACCCTCCCTCCAAAGGTTTCTGGTAAGAGTGGTTTCATTGTTAGACCTATGCAATGGGATTTTGTATCTTGCTTGAAGGTATGATAGGTGTGAAGAGTCCTAAAAGATTTCACTCTGAAATCTCTAGTCTGGGTCAAAGTTTGAATGAACTGTTGGCGATATTAATTTATTGTTCAGGAGGTACACCAAAGGTGTATTTTGGTCTAACAGCATCTGGTGTATAAGGAAACTCAGAGCATGGCAATATCTCCCCCCACTTTTTCCCTATGGCAGGACCCACGCAATGGTGACAGTGTTGGATGAGGTGGAAAGTTCTCATCACACATTTCATGAGAGTGAAAAAAATTTGTTCTTTCTGCCTCTTCCCCACATTCCTCAAGTCAGTGACACTGAAAAGGGGAAGAGAAAATAACCAAGCACAAGCTGAAAGAAAGAAGAGGTTTTAGATGGAAAAGCAGTTGAAGTCCTCCTGCCTTCTCTCCTCTCCTTGCTCTTGCCCTGTTAGCTGAAGACTTACTCTCTTTTTCATCTGATCTCAGCTGCTGAACTGGATGTGCTGAGTTACACAACAGAGTTACTGGTGTGGCCAGTGCCACTCAGTCATTGTGTTTCTTGAAGCGACAGATAAGTAGCAATAGCATTTCACCTCCCTGCAGGGAACTGGGCTCTCGAAAAACAAAGCTGGTAGAGGATTATGAGCAGCAAAGGATGGAAGATAGTTTCAGCAGGAAAACAAACCATTTCAATGTGTGTAGGCCTAAATTATGGTTTTCAAATAAGATGATGAGATTGTTATGGTGATGAATTATTTAGAATTTGCATATAAATTTTTTGCATATAAACCATAATACTTTATATATTCAGATATGTGATTTGTAGATTTAGATACTGTGTACTATGTTGACTTCTTGAAAATTTTCACTGAAAGCAAAAATCAGGCTTCTGGGATGCTACCCTTTCTTCAATACCCCTTGCTACTTGGATGAGTGTCCACCTACACATCTAAGTTATCAAGCAGAATGTAGCTAATCATCAGTTTTTCTGTGCAGTGAAGATGACAAAGTCACAAACCCCGTAGAAATTACAAGTTGCGCTGCAATGAGTTGAAACTTGTGTGAAAGCAATTAATAACCAACCAATAGATTTTATGAAGACTGCTTGTACCTGATGAGGTGATGAATGGCCACAGATGAGTTATCATGGAGAAAGGACTTCTCTTCCTTGACAACTGTGGGAGCTGTTCACACACCAGCAGACAGACCTTCAACCCAGAGAGGTCAGCGGCATTAGACCCTTCTCAAGCCATGGCAGCTGTCCCCTTCTTAGACAGACCACAACTTGCGAGGTTTGGACTGGACAGAAGGAAACCTCTTGACAGGAGGGTAGTACAGAGCTGGGACAGGAATCCAGACAGTGATGAGTCTCTGTTCTCAGTGGTTTCTAGCTCAGCTAGGGAAGGTGACGGCCACCTTGCTCTACTGCTTTGAGCAGCAGAGAGTAGTAGAGACTCCTCCAACCAACACACCTTTCCATGATACAGCAGTTCTGCAAAATCACACAGAATTATAGGGGGCATCATTACGAAATCCAAGGGTCAGTTCAAAGGATTTTCTTGAAGTAATTGCAGAAATGAAAGCTTGAGGATCATAGCCCCAGATCTTCAGATCAAAGCACAGAAGCAGAAAACCATGGCTGGCTTTCCAGTCAGCACGTATGACTCTGGAGAAGGAGACAAGACAAGCAGGTGACACAAAGTGGCAGATGGGTCTTGGCCCAGAGACATTCTCTCACAACCCTTCCTCAAGAAAAAGGAATCAGAACATGCCCACCCAACCTTGGGACACCCCTGCAGCACCAAAATTTCCTGACTATATTCTCTGCTGCTTTGTAGTCTTCGAAGCAGACATCATTCCCCTGGGAATAGTACCTGATTTCTTTACACTGAGGGCTGGGCAATGAGACTGTGCTTGGACAGAGTCCTTAGAGGAAGCAAAAGCCATATTAAGGGCTTGTTGATGCGCAGAGGTTGAACCATGTTGGTTCCTGAACAGTCAAATCAAAACAGTGCTGAAAGGCTCCATGAGCATGCAGTCAAATACAAACCCTGAAAGGACGATTTTGGTTGTGAAATCAGTACCTATGTGTGGGAAAGGAGAAGCTGTCATCTTAATTCACCTCTTGGCCTTCTCCTAAAACATTTTATTCCCTTTCTGTTTTCTCCATCTGTTCCACTTAAGCAGTCATTTGCACTGTGTTCTGTTTAGGTATGTCTGTCCTCCCCTCATACAAGGGTGAACTTCCTGCTGAACTTATATCCAGTGTTCATACTAAGAAAACACACTTGACCCCAATGCTGAAAGTTGCTGAATATCTTCTCAGCTTTGCAAAGCCTCAGTTTTCATTTACTTGAAGACAAGTGGGTGACGCACTGCACATCGTAGGATGTTCTCCTGCTGGGTCTGCAAAGAGGAGCTCAGGTAATTATTAAAATCTTAATTTCAGCTGTCAGTAATAATTTCAGTTCTGCCTGTCAGCAGAAGTTGGAACCACATACCTGACAGCAGGCTTTGAGCCCTGGATACCTTAGGATGTAAAGTCATCTGATGCACAAAACCAACATTTTACAGTTCTGGTGCTTTACAAACAGCCTTTCCCAATTTCAAACATAACATCTGGTCACTTGTTCATTGTCTGGATTTAATTGCTACATCAGACTGCAATCAAACTGCACATTTGCAAACAGTCCTCACTGCTGAGGAGCAGGCGCTGGAGCACAAGGACATGGAGGATGCTCCTCTTCTTGCACTTTGTTCCCAATGCCTCCACCTCTCCTTCCTGTGTTCCCTTTCCCTTTGTGCTCTTCTCCTTCCAAAATGTGTACAGCTGGCCACTGAAGAACAAGAAGAGATCTACATATTCACTATTTAGGAGCAGGCAGTCCACAGCCACTGCCTGTTGGAGATCCAGACCCTTCTGTAGCCATGGCCAAGGTGGTGTGGGGAAGTGCAGCCCAGAGTCAGTACTGAAAATCCTCACGACCACCAATAAACCAGGTGCTTGTGCCTATGGGCCACAGAAGTGCTGACAGGAAACAAAGGGGTCCTGTTGCCTTCTAGGAGAGAATGGCAGCAATTTCATCATATTTGATAGTTGCTGAAGTGCATAGATCAAAAGAGGCATTTTTTAAAATATCTCATTTATTTAAAAAAACTGTAGATACACCCAGGGCTTCTTCAACTAATTTATTTCATTTGGATCAGTCCTTCCTATTTGTTTTAAAGATAATATCCTAAATTTCTCAAGTATATATTCTTGCCAATTCGTTCTCTCTTTCTCCATATGACAATATTTTTATTATACTAAAATCTAAATTACATTTCAGCCTCACAGATAGTTGTCTCTACTGGTGTAGCTGCATGTTTTAGGGTTTCTGTAACTGAGATCATTTCACTAATACCTGTGGTCCTGCATTACAGCACAGCCCATGGGTGGTTGCATCAGTGAGGAAATATCCATGCTGAGGGGGTAGCAATGGGCTGGGCGAGTGATGGGAACTCTGAGTGCCAGCTTGGCCAATACCAACCACACGGTCATTTCAATATGAAGATATACTGCTAGATATATTCTCTATATACTTTCAATCACCTTCCATTGAAGCAAATATTAATATAAACTTGTGTACCACTTAAAGCTACGTGACTGACTTAAAGCTACAGTCATCAGTGTCAACTATTACAGGAGCTTGACCAAGTTGGTGGGCCTGGATGCCATCCACCCAAGGGTGTTAAGACATCTAGCTGATGTTATTGCTCTCCATAATCTTTGAGAAGTCGTGGAGATCGGGAGATGTGCCTGAAAACTGGAAGAAGACTAATATCACCCCCATCTACAAGAAAGGCTCCAAGGAGGACCCAGGCAATTACAGACCCATTAGGCTCACTTCGATCCCTTGGAAAGCTATGGAGCAAATCCTCCTGGGGACTATCACAAGTAAACTGAAGCATGTGACTGGAAAAAGCCAACATGGATTCACCAGGGGCAAATCGTGCCTGACAAACCTGATCTCCTTCTACAACAAAGTAACCCAATCAGTTGATGCAGGGCGAGCAGTCAACATTGTCTACCTGGACTTCTCCAAGGCTTTTAAAACGGTCCCCCACAGCCTCCTCCTAGAGAAACCGTTACGACATAAACAAGTGGTCTGGGTGGTGGGTGGGGAACTGGCTGACAGGCCGTACCCAGAGCATGGTAGTAAATAGCTCTTTCTCAAAATGGCAACCAGTCACAAGTTGGGTCCCCCAGGGATCAATATTGGGCCCAACCGTTCAACATCTTCAGAAGTGAATTGGATGTTGGGATCAAGAGCACCCTGATGAAGTCTGCAGATGACACCAAAATGAGTGGGGAAGTTGACACTCCATAAGAGAGACCCACCCTCCAGGAAGACCTGGACAGGCTGCAGGAGTGGGCTAGCAGGAACCTCGTGAAGTTCAATGGAGGCAAGTGTAAGGTCTTGCACCTGGGAATACTTAACTGAGAGATGCAGCTCAGACTGGGATCCTCCTGGCTGGAGAGCAGCCCTCTGGAAAGGGACCTGGGAGTCTTGGTGGACAACAAGCTCAACATGAGTGAACAGTGTGCTGCAGCAGCAAAGAAAGCCAACAGGATGCTGGGTTGCATCAACAAGGGCATCACCAGCAGAGAAAGAAGTCATCCCACTTAGAGCTGGTCAGCCCACACCTTGAGTACGTGTTCAGTTTTGATCTCCACTATACAAAAAAGATGCAGACAGGCTGGAGAGGGTTCAGAGAAGGGGCCACAAGGATGATCAGAAGACCTGCCATATGAAAAAAGGCTGAGAAAGCTGTCTTTGTTCAGCTTTGAGAAGGCTTAGGAGAGACCTAAGGCTACCAGGAAGATGGAGACTCCCTTTTCATAAGGACTCACAAGGAAAAGACAAGGGGTAATGGGTACAAGTTATTCCTGACAAAATTCCAATTGGACTCTAGAAGAAAACTGTTCACCATGAGAACAGTTAAACATTTGAATCATCTCCCAAGGGAAGTGGTGGATTCTCCTACAATGGACAGTTTAAGACTCAGCTTGACAGGGCAGGGTGCTGGGCTATCTAATTAAAACTTTTTTTTTTTTATTACCTTAAAATTTTGGAGTAGGTGATCCTTGATGTCCCTTTCAACCTGGTATTCTATGATTCGATGATTCTATGACTGTGTTATGTTTGATTAATATAAAAGCTGTTATGGTTTTTATTTCTGTTGCAATATTAAATGCAAGCAGCAGAAGCACCATTTGTGATAGGGGGACTTTGTTTCTTCCTAACATCCCCCTGGCTGAGCTGGCAGCTTCTATACACCAATAAAGAATTCCATATAGCTCAGCATAAAGCAGTTTTCAGTTTCACAGAACAGTTTCAATCTAGAATTCAACAGTGTGTAACCTAATCTTTTATTATTATTTACATTTTTTATACCACACATATATAGATAATATGCGTTGAGGTACTCAAGGTGAATAATACACTTTAAAATACAACACAAAACAGTCTGGCTAGTAGATACTACCTCGGCATTCAAAGCTTAATTATATTCTTAGTCAATTCTGATTTACATTTAAATTACAAATTACATTTTGCTAACATTAATTTACGATGCTACTTAAAAAATACATATTCCATGGTACATGAATAATAATTGAAAACAGATCTTGTTGCCTTGCTACAATATCTCAATAGTGGGTGCAGAATATTAATATTTCTAGAAAGTTTTCTCCATCTGAATATAACATTTCTTAATCTATAAGCCTTGCACATTTGAATTCAACCAACCATCCGTGGTGCAGCCAGGTGCCATAGGATTTGCAGAATGAGCTGCCTGCATGTGCATTTTTTAGAAGACTGCATCATAGCTCTGTGGAAAAATTCTCTAAACCCATGTACGCTCATTACTGGGCATGAACAAGGCGTTTTCTGTCAACCACATTTCTCGGTGACCATGCTAAATGTCAAGAACTGAGCAGGATCCATTGACATCAGTGGGTGTCTGGGAGGTTTTCCAGGAAGGCTTAGAAGTGAGCAGGAGAGTTCATCTGAGTCCCAGAACAGCAGGATCTCTCCTCTGCTTCCCAGGATGAAACTTTTGCTTCCATGGAGCTATTCTGAGCATTTATATTCTTCCACCAGCAGCTCATGGTCTCCTGTTGACTACAGGCATGTGTTTATGGTGCTCATGGAATGTATTTTGCTCCAATGGGTAATCATCACCATAAATCTCAGATAAAGAGAGGGGTTTTTTATTTGCTCTCCACTGAGCCAATTCCAGTGTGGTGACAGGTAACTTCCTAGCTTTGGCTAAAAAAACCCAAACCTGGATGCTTGCTTTTTACTGCAAATTCACTTGTTGTAGGTATGTGCTACTACAGCTGTGCCTCCAGCAAAGGCAACTCTGGCAATTACACAGCTCATAGCCAGGACTGTTGTCGTTGTGTCATCTGCAGAGGATCTCCTGTAGCTCATGAGACTTAGGTCAGTTGCCTTAGGTCAGTTGCCTTAGGTCAGTTGGAATGGGAGTTAGGCAAGGTTCTACAGCATTAAATTCAAGTTTAAGAAAACTTCAGTCTTAAAATTCAGAAACATTGAAGAGACATCCTTGGTAAAAAAAAAATCCATTCTCTTCTGTAAGGGAAAATGGGAAGAGGCTGTGAAAACAAAGCACCAAATAAAGCAGAAACATAGTCACTCTCACTTACTCACAAACAGCGTTAATGACAAATGACTAATAGGCATGACTGTTCATGAAGCTGAATTTATCTTTAATTTCCTCTCTCAAAAACTTTTTAGGAGCATGAGCAATATTATTTCAACTTTATTTTCTCGGAAAGCTTCTTTTTTGATGGGAAAGGAGTTGCCTTGTAAAATGCTGCAACAAATTCACCTGGATTATATCACGCTCATTCATTTCAGCTCCCTGGGACAATTTGCTGTAGAAAGGACTCATTCACAATGGTTGCTTTAAAAACTTGAAGGGCAATGCTCAAAACAGAGGGCCTGGCTACTTTTAAAGTCTTTTTCCATCCCGGTATAAGTGAAGGAGAAAAAATATGTGTTAGCACCTTTACAGAGATAAACTAAATAACTTCAACAACACATTTTGGAGGAAGTTTACCAAGAAACTGGCTTTAAAATAAAGCTCAAAAATAACTGATAGGAAAGGAGACAGTCAGGATTAACCTTCATTCAGAAAGGTTTGATTTCTTGTTACTCCTTGGGACAGGGACCTGCCAGGCAGGATGATCTGGTGCAGGGCAAAGTGCAGCTCTGGGAGGAGGGCGAGCACCCTATTTCAGTCTCACTTTTGCACAGCTGTCAAAGCCTTCCCAGTGAAAATGGTGTTGGGCAGCCAAAGGGTATGACTCAGGAAAACAAAAAAAGTGTATAATTTTGCGTATACAAGGTATTGTATAATGAATTTACTAAGATGTTTAAATAGGTTAAATCAGATATCTGTATAAATCTTCATTTTTCTATGAAGCAACCACTTTGCCAGTGAAAAATTAGTATCTGTCTCTGCATAATAAGTTATATTGACTTTCAAAGGGTGTGAATGGCATTTCCATGAGCACAACAAACTTCACAAATACAGTTCTCAAAATAGATTTTTCTTTTCAAGCCTTTTTCATCTTGTTAAAGCCCTCTTACTAATGGGCTAGGGTGTATGATCACCACTCCTTATTCTAGGATGGATGAAGAAGGAATTTCTCCTTTTGGTCCTTTTAAAGTAACTAGTAATACTTTAATTTTGTTCTTTCTGTTCAGTCCTATGAGTCAGGAGGAGGATCTAAGGTTACTCAGCTATCACTAATGCAACGGTGCTAATGGTCATTATCATGCAATATGATACTAATGTGTAGTTGGGGAAGCTATGGATTAGTGTTGGTGTTGTCATTGCTGATTGATGCTGGGCTTCATGGCCTGGGAATGGGCAGTGAACAGTCCTCACACTCCCTCCTTATAGTTGCATGTCCCTGAGGAGTGTGGGAGGAGGTCAGGGTCTGGACTTGCTGCTCTACTTCAGTGTCTCCAGGCTGTCCTCCACCCTGTCCCATGTAGACAGGGAGCAACCCCTGACTCCATCCCTTACCCTAATACTATGAGAACTCCAGCACCCAAAACCAAGTCAGGCAATGTGGGAGCAGAGATGTCCTCCTTCCTCACTCAAACTTGCAGCCATTCTTGTCCAAATTTGTGCCTCTGCAAATTTTAAATGTTGGCATGTAGTATGAGTGCCGTGAGGATTAACCACTTATACCTCCATAGCATCTGAATATGTCACAAGGGCCATACAGATGTTGACAGGATTCATAAATGTGAGTCTCTGCACATTGCAGTTCAACTGTGTCTCCTGGGTCTAGGCCCAACAAAGTCCTCTACTCCTTCAGCCACAACTCAGGCCGGGACAGAAACATGGCAGGTTCTCTTCACGCTTGGACAGATTGAGGGGACACTCATTTACAGCCTCATTTTTCAAACAGAGCATTTTCTTGTAGAGAGATGGTCCCACCACATCCACAAACAACATCTGTACACGTGCTGTCCACAGAACATGACACCTGCACTTTAAGAGCTACATCATTGTATTTACCTTTTATGATTTCCACCATGTGAAGTTACCCTCTTTGGTAATGGGGAAGACTGTTGAATACTTGCTTGTGTGTTTTCCCAGCTTAGTACTGTATGGAAGAGGAGAGAAACCATCCCACCAACTACCTCCCCACTGATAATCTTCCCGTGGGCCTCTCCTGTTAGCGTGGGAGAACGACAAGAAGCTCCTGGAGGCTTGATCAGCTCATGTGCTTAGATCTGCTGCAGGAGCAGCTTCAGTAAGAAGTATGCATTCATTTTTAAATGTTATTTTTATTCCTTTTACCAGTTGTGCTTTTATTTAGCATTTAATTTGTAGACTTCACTACTCTCTCTGCTGTCGCCTAGATGCTGGCCTCCAGACGTGCACCATTTCTGAACTGTGTGCTTGTGGTTGTGGTGTTTTGGCACAGAAAAGGCTTTTTAATGACCAAAATGCATCACATTTGACACCACTTCATCTGTTCACCTCCTGGCTGGCCCGTGTCTGGAGTAGCCGGCACCCCACAATCCCCCCGTCTCCGTCCTATTCCCTCAGAGGTGCTTTTTTCAGAGTGTGCACCTGTCTCCAAAGCAACTAACCACTTCTGCTGGGAGTGAAGCTGCCGCTCGCTGCCGCCTACACACGATACCTCCCTTCGTGGCTGTTCTCCATCGCCATAGAAACCACCCTCCCTCTGCGGTCCCATCCCAGCTGACCTGGTATTTGCTTTATCAATCTGTACGGTTTATTCCCAGTGCCGATGCCAGCTTCTAATAATAGATACACCTTGTAGGCTATATACCACGCCAGGACCAAGTTACTTCTCTTTTATGTGTGCGTGAGTGTGGAGGGGATGGGATGGGCTTTGTTTCCATCAATTATAGCAAAAAAAAAAAAAAAAAAAAAGGAGGTTTATATCTTGCTATCACTTGCCTGAAAAATATTTCTTTCATGTTTGGTTTTAACAGCTTAATCCCTCGGTCAAAGACAAGGAAAAGAGATGCCATCTGAAGATTATATTGCTTTTCCTTTCACCTTCTCTAATCCCCTTCAAAGTAAGTTAGTTCGCAGGACAGGATAATGTTACTTTTCAAAACATCTCAAGGTTTTCAGGAGCCTGAGAATGACCTCCAGAGTCCGCTTTCCACCAGCATCCCCAACTGACCAGCATGGGTTTGTTTCATCTGCTGGAGACCTGGAGGAGATCTGGCATGTGCCAGGACTGTCTCTTCACCTGTAACCCCTGGGACAACATCAAATTTGGATCAGAGCCTCCCCACAAGGAAGAGAGGCTCGAGAGGATGCAGGCAGGTATGAGTCTCTATCAGACCCATCTCATTCCAAATTATGGAAAGTGAAAATGAAGTCTCCTCGTCATTCTTCATGAGGTTTTACACTTTTGAGAGGCACCTACTCAATATATAGCTGTCACAGTTTAGGATCAAGGTGGCCCCTTAGACCTATAACAGATGCTCTCTGTTAACCCCCCCTCCCTCCCCAAAGGGGAAGAGAAAGGGAATAAGGGAGAGAGACTCAGCCATTAGAAAAGGAAACTAGAACAGCTTTAATGAAAATGAAAATAGTAATAAAATGGAATATATACAAAACCAGTACCGAACCCAACCCCCCTGATGGTAATTACTTCACCGTCACCAGTGATGCTGTGGAGCAGGCACTGGGAGAGACCCAGACTGGGCCCTGCAGCAGATGGGAGCTGTGTTCAGGAGCTGGATTCTGGTACCAGATTCAGGAACACACAGACCAGGATCAAAGGCAGAACAGACAGAGTCCTCCTCAGGTGCTCCAAGGAAAAAACGGGAAGAGGACCTGAGCTAAGCCGAGCAAAGCCAGTAAAGCAGGACAAGAGGGTAAAGAGAAGGACAAGATCCTCCTGATCCCTCAGCTCTACAGCAAATACACCATATCTGGGCTGGAATCCCTGGCTGGTCAGTTTGAGGTCACCTGTCCTGGCCACCTCTTCCTTGCAGGTGCCGCCTTTTCCCTTCTGCACCACTAACATAGTGCACGAGATCCAGCAGTGGCCTTGGGCTGCACCCCAACCCTTGGTACCAACTCTAACCATGGAGGGTTATCACTGCTAGCAGCAGACCCTGCTGGGAGAACAGGCTGTTGGCTTCAGACAGTGCAGTGAGTTAGGGCTGAGCTGAAAAGTGCAATCACTGAACAGAATTCGTGCTGTTCTCACTCAAACCAGGACATACTGCAATATCCTGGCTCTTAAAAAGCTGTGTCGTTGTATCTCACAGCTGATACTCTGGTGACCAGCTCCTCTAGAGGTATTTTCCCTCTTTATATTAGCTGATATGTTAATGATTTTATTTCCAACTCATCCAAGCCTGTTCCTATGCTTTTCCAGCTGGATTTGTATTCAGCTACCACTTTCCTGCTCTAATTGCCAGACCATAACTGCATCTCACATTATTTTCCTAGGAACAATTCTTTGACTCCCCCTGATCTAAAAGTGCCATTATCTTTTTTTTTTTTTTCCCCAGGGATTCATGCTTTATGCTCAACTGAGACATTTCCAGCTAGATTTTTTGTTACATGCCAAACTCCAAAGATTTAGCTGAAATTACTTGGAGCTGTGGATGTCTGTGGCCAGAGGACAATCTCAAAGCGTCTACGTATGACCATATTTGTTTTGAAGATTTAAACAGTACATTGCAATGCCTAGGAAAGGATTTGTATTGCCGTGCACCAGCATTTCCAAATGACAGGTTCTGCTGGTATCTGTGTGAGTGATAAAGACACACAGCCACTCACAGGCACGGAATCAGAAGCATGAAATCCAAAGTGGCGTGTGCAACTGCTGCAGGAACAGCATTCACACAGCAGCAGCACTTAGAGGCTGGAATCCGACTGTGCTCCACTAAGCAAGGTACTATGTAAAAAGAAACAGAGTCAAATGGCCACGTGTATTCCACCTCATTTCAGTCTTGCAGCCAAAGTTTGCATTTTAGGAGTGTAATTTCCATAGGTTCTTGCATAATCAAGAAAAACACAGGCGAAAAAAGGTGGATCAGTCTGGCTGATCTCTAGGGGAGTACCTCACATCTGCTCTCCCTGAACAGCAATAATTTTGAACCCTCTTCAGCTTGCAGAAATCCTAATGCTCCCTCTTGCAGGCACAGAGGAAACATTAATGCTCTCTACAACTACCTGAAGGGAGGTTGTAGTGAGGTGAATGTTGGTCTCTTCTCCCAGGTGAGTAGTGATAGGACAAGAGGAAATGAGCTGAAGTTGCACCAGGGGAGGTTTAGGTTGTGTATTAGAAAAAATTTCTTTCCTGAGAGAGGGGTGAGGCATTGGAACAGGCTGCCCGGGGAGAGGGTAGAATCACCATCCCTGGAAGTGTTTAAAAAACATCTAGATGTGTCACTTAAGGACATGGTTTAGTGGTCCTGATAATATTTAGTAGATGGTTGGGCTTGATGATCTTGAAGGTCATTTCCAACCTTAATGATTCTATGACTATGATACAGAGCACTGTCTGGCAAACTGAAGCATATTGATGTAAGATCTTAAAAAATTAACTGTCACAGGCCCTTCTAACATACAGCATTAGATGCATGAGGATAAAAAACACTGTTCTAGAAGCAGTGACTGCACTTTCAAGTTATGCATTCCAGTTAATTCTGTCAGTTGAGATAAATCATAGAATGGTACGGGTTGAAAGGGACCTTTAAGGGTCCAACCCCTCTGCAGTCAGCAAGGACATCTGCAACTAGATCTGGTTGCTCAGAGCCCGTCCAACCTGACCTGGAATGTTTCCAGGGATGGGGCATCAGCCACCATTCTGGGCAACCTGGGCCAGGGTCTCACCACCCTCAGTGTAAACAATTTCTTCCTCCTATCTAGTCTAAATCTCCCTCTTTTAGTTTAAAAACATCACCCCCTGTCCTATTGAACTACTGCTAAAAAGTCTGTCCCCACCTTTCTCATAGGGCCCCTTTAAGTACTGAAAGGTTGCAGTAAGGTCTCTTTGGAGGCTTCTCTTCTCTAGGCTGAACCCCCCCAGCTCTCCCAGCCTGGCCTCCCAGCAGAGGGGTTCCAGCCCTCCCAGCATTGCTGGGGCTCCTCTGGCCCCGCTCTAACAGGTCCCAGTCTCTGCTGTGCTGAGGACTCCAGAGCTGGCCCCAGCAGTGCAGGGTGGGGCGTTCCACCAGTAGAGGGGCAGAATCATTCTGGCCACAGAGATGTCAAAAGTACACATTCCAAATAATTTCATTTTACTTGGATACCTCAATTTCTCACAGTGTGCAATATTTTCCATACTGTTTTTCAAAATTTATTATCTTCCATAAATACAAGATGCATATTTGACTGTTAATCAGCGCAAAGCTTCAGTACTAATCAATGTCTGATTTTTATCTTACCGATAAAAAAATGTAGCCCACTGGGTTGTTTTCTGCCAAAACACATTTCTCAAAATTACAATATTTCATATGCATTTTCCTGTTTCTGTCACTGTTTAGGAAATCAAAGGAACACTCATTGATCAAGATACACTCATGCACAGATAATCATAATCAAAGCTCATAAAGAAAGCTCATAAAGACTCTGGGGAGACCTTGCTGTGGCCTTACAATACTTAAAGGGGGCCTGTCAGAAAGATGGGGACAATCTTTTCAGCAGGGCCTGTTGCAAACGGACAAGGGGTGATGGTTTTAAACTGAAAAAAAAAAAAAAAAGGGAGATTTAGACTAGAGGGAAGGAAGAAATATTTTATGATGAGGGTGGTGAAACACTGGCCCAGGCTGCCCAGAGAGGTGGTTGATACCTCATCCCTGGAAACACTCCAGGTGAGATTGGACAGGGCTCTGAGCAACCTGCTCTAGTAGCAGATGTCCCTGCTCAGTGCAGGGGGGTTGGACTAGATGACCTTTAAAGCTCCCTTCTAACCCAAACCATTCTATGAAATGAAGACAGTGGGGTATTAATAATTAGTGGCAACTCCTTTTCTGGTTAATAATAGATCTGAAGATGTCCTCTTTCTCTTAGATTTGTCACAGAGTTAGAAGACAGAGATGCAGGAATCACAGAGATTCTTTACAATATAATTTCCACAACTCTGGGGGTGTGTGTGTGTTTTCTTTTCATGCTGGAGGTGGACAGAAGCATTGTTACAGGCAGATTTCACTGCAACCTGAATTTGCAGAACATAGTTCTGTGGAATGGGCTTGTGAAGGCATCTCCACCACTCCCCATACTCACTTTCCATAGGTCAGATTCAGGCTTCAGCCATTGCATGATGACTTTATTTCCCATATGAGGGCATCAAGGAGTACTAGGCTGAGAATTATGGTTTGTTACTTTAAGAAAAAGTGTGGAAATACTGACTTGCAAGGAAAAAGGCTTATCACTTATAGCTGTGTATAGCTTGCATAGAGGTTTGCAGGGTTTTAGGGTTTTTTTTGGTGGGGAAGATATTTTTTCCAATAAGATTGCTTAAAAGTTTATGCTTTAAAAAAAAAAGAAAGAATGGAAACAGATGTTAATCTCCTTCCAGTGAGAATACATGAACAACTAAAACATTCCCAGTTGAGTTCTTTTCCTCATTTTTGGCATTTCCTCAGCGGCAGACCCACGTTAGAAAAAAACACCAGCTGATTTATGACATCCTTTTTAGCTGTTAACCCCTGCACTTTAAAAATGCAAATTTGGAACCAGCACAGGAAAAAAAGATTCAGCAAAGGGTTGAGACACAAATCAATACAAGAAATCAGCGTACACATCACTAAGAATTCAGGTATGACTCACAGCCAGAAAAGAAATCCTCTTCACAATGGGCTTCTTGCAGTTTCTTGCTGGGGTTTGTGCATTTTGAGTGTCACTATGGGATGGGAACAACAAACGCGTGGGATATTGCCTTTCCATTAGCTTGGATAAATACAACTGAGAGGATGTGCTTTCCCCACTTAACTTCTACTTGAAATTCAGATCTTACCTACTACCCCTTCTCACAGGAGATGTTCTGGACCAGCTGAACAGGGACAGGGTTATTTGTGTTCTCTTGCATATTTTCAGGTTCTTTCATGGCAGAGCTTTTCTCAACACAGCCATGGAGTAAACCCATGGCCGCAGAGACCTCTTGTGGAGGAGATTCAGATGGTTCAGGAGACAACTTTTTTTTGCTACTTTGTTGGGGTTTTTCTTTGCACAGGAAGAACGAGAATCACAGAATGGTAGGGATTGGAAGGGCCCTCTGGAGATCATCTCATTCAAGTGCCCTGCTAAAGCAGGGTCACCCAGAGCAGGTTGGTTGCCCAGGATCAGGTCCAGGTGGGTTTTGAAAACCTCTAGAGAAGGAGACTCCACAACCTCTCTGGGCAGCCTATTCCAGGGCTCTGTCACCTTCACAGGAAAGAAGTTTCTCCCTCACGTTCAGATGGAACTTCCTGTGTACAGTCTGTGCCCATTGCCCCTTGGCATGTTGCTGGGCACCACTGAAAAGAATCTGGCCCCATCCTCTTGAAACCCACCTTTTTATAAACATTGCAGAGAGAAGAGGAACAAAGTCCCAGCGATTGCTGTGACAGGCAAAAGTCTAGACAAGACATCCTGCTCACCCCAGCATCTGCTTCACCCAGCCTGGAGTATCAACAGGTCTCCTAACAGGCGAGTCTCAAATTCCCTTAGAGCTGAAACACAGAATATTACTCTCATCTTTGCCTAATTTAATCCTTCCAGTTAGGAGGGTTTTGACAACCCCCCTGTCCAGAAGTTTTGTCACTTGCACTTGAAAGTATAACTGTGTCATCTGAATTTCAGGAACAAAATGGGAAGCAAGACCCTCAGGGGATGAGGAGAAGGAAGAGGGGAGCAGGATCAGAAGGAACCCCCAGCATTGGCAATCCTCTCACTTTATAATGAGCATGACGTTCATGGTACGGGGTAAACCTGTAGCTAACTCCAGTCAGCAGCCTTGGCCTTTGCCCCTACCAGCTCAAGCTCTTGGTTGACTTGAAACTGCTAATGGCCTGCAGACCATGGCTGGGCTATGATTCCATCCCACCAAAACCAGGACAATATCCTTTGGGAACATTTAACTTCCCTAGAGATTTTATACTCAGCATTTGCAGAAATTGTAAGCTTTTAACCAAGCTGTTAAAGAAAAACCAGGACTGGGAATCTGACCCAGATTCAAAGCCCTCGTCAGCTTTGAAAACCAAGTCAGCATAAGCACCTGTGCATGACAATTTTCCAGCATAACCATTTCATTTGCAATTTGCAACCACTCTTGTGTAAGAAGCCATGGAATCACAAAAAAAACCCCCAACCAACCAAACAAGGAAAAAGCAACAAATTCTATGCCCTCACTCACACGGAGAAGAGTTCACTTTGTGTGAAAAACTTTGTGGTGCTGATACGTACTTTTTAAGACTGGTCTCATATCATGAGACAAGTCAGTTACAGCTCGGACAAAACATAGCCCCTTGAAGGCTGCTGTGTCAGGAAAAGCACCAAATAGGCATGTTTCCAGTCTATGGGCCTTAATGAATTAGGGAATTACCATGAATTAAGGACAGATTCTGTCACTCACAGCTTATGACTGTTAAGTATAGGGGCTGAACATGAATATCCACCACTGCAGGAAGAAGAAACCAGCAACATCGACATCATATTTTTCCCAATGAAGGACTTGAGGACCACAATTCAGGTGTTATCCTCCTCATGGTTAAAAACTGACTTCAATACACAGAGAAACAATGAAAGGGTGAGCATAACACCAAGAAAAAGTGATAGAGACTAACTACATGTTTTAATTGCATTGTTATTAATGAGATTTCTTCTCTGCAGAAGTATTCTAAGTGCAATCTTTTTTTTTTTTTTTTTTTTTTTTTCTGAATAAATATATTCAGACTAATAATTATTCTTGAATTAGACTGTTGTCAATTGGGCCACGAATAAATTCTTGGCTTGCCCTATACATATAAGGTGTGCTGTGTCTTTGCCCATAAACAAGACTTTGAGCACAACACCAGCTATTGCAAAGATCCATACTATCTGTATATATGTATATACCTGCAAGTTGGACTAGATGACCTTTGGAGGTCCCTTCCAACCTGGGGGCATTTTATGATTCCATACCCATTCTATTAGCAGAATCCCACCATGATCAGTCAGAGAGGAGGAACAGGATGTGGCCACTCATACCATTCACATCTGCATGAGTGCTTTAGGTTTTCTGTCCAAGTTTATCTGTCTGGCTGACCATGTGTGAACACATCTATTTAGGTATCTATGTACATATTTGTGTACTGTGTGTATGAACAAATGAGAGCCTTTTGGGAGTCCATGTTCAGCCTTGCTACCGGATGGATGAGGGATCATGGAGCTGCAGCAGCCTCCTATGGAGTGGACCACTGGATTCAGCAAACTCTTCACACTTGTCACACACAGGAGGGATTCGCTTCATCCTTACCTTGTTATAAGGGACGGTGAGATTTTGGTAGCACTTGAGGGCTCATCAAACCGGTTGAGAACAATCTCCTCAGGGCAAATATGACCCACAAATATGACCAGAGTCCAGCTCCTGAACACAATTACCATCGGGGGGTTGGGTTTGATACTGGTCTTGTATATATTTGTATATATTCCTTTTTATAATTATTAATTTCATTTTCATTAAAGCTGTTTTCTAATCGCTAAGTCTCTCTCCCTTATTCCTTTTCTCTTCCCCCTTTGGGGAGGGAAGGGGGTTAACAGAAAGCATCTATTATAGGTCTAAGGGGCTGCCCTGACCCTAAACCGTGACACTATGTTACTCTCATTACTGATACATTTTATTTCTGTTTACCTTCCTTTGCTGTCTTTTCTCTCAACAGCCCCAGAGCATGGATCACTGAGCAGTAAAGAAGGAACAAAATCTCCTTTCATTCTGTAAGGTGGTCATCAGCACCTGCACTGACTCTGGCTGGGATGAGTACTGTGTGTGGTTCTGGGCCCCTCACTTCAAGAAGGACATTGAGGTGCTGGAGCGGGACCAGAGGAGAGCAACGAGGCTGGGGAAGGGACTAGAGGAGAGGCTGAGGGAGCTGGGTTTTTTTAGCTTGGAGGAGACCTTGTTGCTCTCTACAACCCCCTGAGGGGAGGTTGTAGTCAGGTGGGGGTCCGACTCTTCTCCCAGGCAACCAGTGACAGGATGAGAGGCCATGGCCTGAAGCTGCACCAGGGTAGGTTTAGGTTGGATATCAGGAAGCCCTTCCTGACAGAGAGGGTGATCAGACATTGGAATGGGATGCCCAGGGAAGTGGTGGAGTCACTGTCCCTGGATGTGCTTAAAGAAAGGCTGGATGTGGCACTTAGTGCCATGGTCTAGCTGATGTGATGGTGTTGGGTCATAGGCTGGACTTGATGATCTCAGAGGTCTTTTCCAGCCTCAGTAATTCTGTGATTCTGTAATTGAGGATTCACTGTAGAAACTATGACTGTGACCTTAAGCATTCTGTGTCTGAAGGGGAATGTAAATGTGTCAAAAGGTAGTGTCTCACTGGAGGTCTATAGCAAGATTGCTATGCTGTCTATTTATCTCTGCTCCTTTTATTAATAATCTGGTTTTATGTTAGAAGGGACGTTTTAGGGACAAGAAAAAGGTCTGTGTGTCTACCTGTTGGTGGTAGTTTGATTAAATCTTTTGAAGTCCAAAGAACTCTGCTTCTAAAATCTTAGGAGAGATGTCTGTAGAAATATTTCAATTATCATTTCTTGTATTTATCAAAACTGAATTTGGTACAGCATCTGTCAGAGGTTTGGTGTTTCCCATAATTACAGAACATATAATCAGAAATGCCATTTTGTATGGGTATGAGTTAGTCAAGCAAACCTAGGAAAGTAGGTAGCCTAAAATCCGATGCACTTAATCCAATTGCAAGATACTATCAAACATGACCTGTGGAAAAAGAGATCTTATCTAAGGACAAAGGCTTGTGGCTGAATCCAGCTTTAGATTCCCATAAAAAGGGCTCTGGAACTACTTCTTACAAACTCAGGAACCTACACTGATAACGTTGACAGAGGTTACTTCAAAATAGCAGTGTGTTGGAATGAATTAGGTATTTCTGAGATGTCCTTCTCATTCATTGCCTGACACTGTTCCATCCCTGTATGCTCAAATGTGTAAAAGTTGTTAACAGAAGACAGTCTGCATTCCTGTCGAACTCCCAGACCTCCATGCAACCCCACCAAGGCTGTGTTGATGTAGAGCAACAGGAGACAAGTCTCAGGAAGGAGTATGTACAACATGGTCATTTGGGATAAATAGAATGTAAATCTGGAAGTTCCTTTTCTGCTGCTTAAGCTCATTATTGAATGTTACTTTTATTGTTGGACCTCGTCTTCCTGATGTTAGAAATTCTTTCATTTCTAATTACAATGTTATAGGATCAATATAAACCAATGTCGCTGCCTTTCAGTTTAAATTAACCTTCTTTGTCTCTGGGGTTTATTTACTGATATAGACCTCATTTTCTCCTTTGTCCTTAATTTTTGTATACTACAAATCCAAACTGTTGATTTCCTAGTGATTGTCATACAGGTTCTTCTCCCCATCAGAGATACACTTTGAATCTCTTCCTCAAATATAGCTGAACAGAATTATGTATTATCCAAGAGAAACTCTTGCTTGTACCTTTTATAATGATGTTAACACCTCCCTTTTCTTACTGAAAATTACTCAGTTGACATGCTTAGGACCAGATTTCCCTTTTTTAGAGCCATGTTGCATTACTACTTCATATTCGTGTTGGAATTGATTAATACGGTCCTATCTTTTTTCCCTGTTACTATTTCCAGTGAATAAGCCCATTGTTTACAGAAAAAAATGTCTCTTAATGTGTGTCTTTCTACTACTTCCCATCAATTTTAATGTTTTTCTTCCACTGCAGTCTTCTCTGACGTCTCCCTCTTTCAGTGTAATTCTCCAGTCCCCCTCTATTGATGATACTGCATTAATTTGTGTATCAGAAAATTTCATTAGCATAATTTAACTTTTTTTGTGTTAGGATCATTAATGAAAATAGTGAGAGAAGTAATTTATAATCTCTCACCAGCCCTTTACTTTCTCTTCAAACACTGAATTTTTGCTTCTCTTGTAACTAACTCCTTATCCACTACATAATTCTCATTGCTAATCTTCATCTCTTCAGCAAAACTAGTAGATTTTCCAGGTTTTGTTTGTTTGTTTGTTTTATTGAAGTCCAAATGGGAGCTGTGACACAGAGAAGTAGTGTATTTTTGAGGGAAAGAAGTTTCAGACCTGAAATGTAGAATTGTAAAGTAAAACTTTTTCACAGGAATGAAAACGTGCTGTTAGTTCTGGAACACGACGAGGCAAAGGTGTCACGAGAGTCAGCAAGAGCTGATAATGTGGTCGGTTTGATGGACTCCACTAACATTTTAGATGCAATTATAGATGCATGTGTTACATGTCTGGGGGAAGGGGAGTAATGCAGTCCCTTGAAAAGTTGATCAAGCAACACACAGTGAATGTACTTCTCACACAAAATTGATTTCTGTTTTCTTTGAGCCAGAAGCAATCTTTAGACTAGCTGGTAAAGTTTGGCTATGAATGCTCCTTTTTCAGGTGGTACTTTGTTAAATCCTTTAACCTTAACTGATACCTCAGCTAGGAAATTGGACTGGAAAGAAACACTTTGTCCTGGAGTGACAGAATTCAGGAATCAGAAACTGGTTTTTTTCTTGACAAATGCAACAAATTCATCGCTAATGATTGATTTGCTTATTTCTTTTGTCTTGGGTATTGCATTGTTTAAGCAAGTCTAAGTGCAATAACTATATTCAATGTGAAAATGTTGACTCTTATTCTCTGACTTTATATTCTACTTAAGTAATCAGAAGTAGTTGGATTACCACGCAGTTAAGGGAAGCACAAGATCGCAGTCACCTTTTAATATGCACATAGGCATCCTGACAAAGGTAAATGTCAGGGGATAATCTTGGGGAAGGAAGCTGGCAGAAGGCTGTTGGAATTTATGAAACTGCCGATGTTAGAAAGCTTGTAAAATCCAAATGCATAATAAGAGCCAGTTTTAAACCCCATGGATAGGATTCCTGTTGTTAGAGGCTGTATCTAGGAGCTCTGATGTCAGGCACCTGTTTTGAAAATGTTTTGTTTTCATTATTTCTTTTTGTCTTTTTTTTTTTAACCCCAAAGACATATGTCTGCATGAGTTCAAAAGGGTTCCCCATCCACAGCAAATGTCACAGCTGTTAGGGGCTCCCGCAGCTTTGCCATTTTAAGAGCTACTCTTCCTTGCAGTGAATTGTACATAGCACCTAAAAATGTACTTTCAGCTGAAAGCTTTCATGCAGTCTCCCTTCTCACTCTTTTAAAGATGACCCCAGTGAGGACCACCGTGCCAGTTTTATCAGCCTAACAGTATAATGAGTTTCTTTCCCTTATCTGGAGGTGGTCTCTGCAGAGCAAGGGAGAGTAAAAGTAAGGAATCATTTTCAGCAGGTGTCCCCTGAGTTGAAGAAACTAGTGGACATGTGATGAACATGAAGGTACAGAATCTTAACCCAAATGATTCTGATGGACATTGTGTTTGAAGAGCTGCTATTATGTCACCTTTCCGAGGAAGTCATCCTTTTTGGATACAGAAACCTTTCAAGAACTTTGTATTTATATTTGCATGCATGTAGAATACAGGAGGCTGGTTTTATTTGAGGAATATGACTAAAATATGGAATTAGCATGCTGGTTTGTGGCTTTTCCCATTCATTTCAAAAGCTGGTATTGTAACCTAAAAATCAAGTGGTAGTTTTGCAGTGAGTCAGTATTCATAACTTTCAGATTTGGTCCAGAGGAGCATTTACACATATTTAGATATTAGTATCTAAATTTATGATCCTCTCTTGCTTGTCCCATCTTCTTTATATATCTGATGTCATGGTCTAAACATCAGGCCACTGGGCTATTTTATCCAACTGTTAACATAGCATCAACAAATGATGCACATTGTTATTCCTGAAGTTGTCTCAGTCTGGTGGCTCATTGCAGACCTCAGTCAGATTACACTGAGTGGTCATGAACTCTACCTTCTTTTTGTCCTCTGCTCCTCCTGTTCCTTACACAGTTGTTAAGAAATTTCCATATTGGAAGTTTGAGCTTATTGTATAACACATATACGTTACATGTATAACATAAAAAGGGTCTAAAAATGAGTGGAAGAAGCTGTAAATCTGACTATTTAATAGAGACAATGCACTTTACATGTGAATAAAATAGTAAGAATCTGAAAGAAAATGAGAAATGTTATAGTTTATCCTATTAGAAGTACACTTGAAGTGAACTTCAGTGGGAACACAGGCAAGCTGTATAACATTTTGACATATCAAAAGCAGCCTTCCTGTATAGAAATACTTAACTATTGAAATATTAGAGAGAAATATGACACAAGGTTGAGCTTTTAACACATAGTGATGTCCAAAGTGCCTCCTATAGCTTCTGGTTTAACATTCCCTTGTTCCCCTGGTTTCTGTGTCTCCTACAACAAGCATGACTTCTAGAAGACAGCATGCTAGGAGTGCAAGGAGGGGATTAGTGAAGTTAATTTTCCAATACTCCAGAGGAACCTCTTGGCTTTCAGCTGTTTCCATTAGGCATAAACTTGATGAGTCCCAGTTTCCACCTCCACAAAAAAACTGATACATTATTAAATCCATGGGGCTAAATTTTCAGCCAGTGTAAAAATTCTACTGATTTTACAGCGTCCAAAGATTTGGCCCATTATTAGCCAATTCCTTAGGATTTAATTTCTGTTACTGTCACTATAATTTGTGCGGGAGACTGTGACACCCCATTGCAGCTTCTTGTTTTAAGAAAATACTGTAAGATACCTACTTAAGCGCAGAATTATTTTCAAGTCAGTGAAAATGAGTGATTGCTCCTGTGAGAGATGCCTGTATTGGGTAAGATGACAGAGGAGTGACTAGTAAAATCCATTCAGTGATCTGAAATAGGTAGTAGTCACCAAAGCCATTTAATGCTGTTATCAGATCACAAATAAGAAAGACTAGTGGTAGTATAACTACTAATGGATTGCTGCCCTAATTGAGACAACTTCCTAAAGATCTGAGATAGAGCAGTGCTAAAAATCGTGGCATGGGTGATAAAGTGGATTCCTTGAAAGTGTTACAAATTCCACGTAGATGCTAGAAAGCAGTGTGGCTTATCTAGCATTTTCTTTAGGCTGCAAAGACTTCCATCCTTCTGAACTTCCAGCATTTCTGCCTCACATTTTCAGCTCCATTGCCCTGGTGTTTCATTGCATTCAGTGGAGTGGCAATCACTGTGCTTGTTCTGTAGCAGTGAGAACAGAGTACGGCTACATGCCAGGAACTGGTTTTGAAAGAAACAAAAGGTATTCTGGAAGCTATATTTTATTTTATGATCAATTCATTTTAGAGTTTGCTGGCACTGGTCATAAATTGTTTACTAGGGAGCTTTTTTTTTTTTTTTTTTTTTTACTTTTTTTTATTCACAAAAGGTGAAACATTTAAGGTTCACTGGAGAAGCAGTCTTGGAAAAGGCATGCCACAGCATCAGAGGTTAGGACCCATGAGGGTTCACAGAGCTCTATGGAAATGTATGAAAAAGACCTTCCTGGCCTTGTTCATTAGTATCAGTGCTTCAGTTCCATAAAGATTATGTTTTATAATCCATGCTATTCAGCAAAGAAGCTGTGCTTCTACTAGCAATATACTTCTAGTACGGAGGCTTTTGAAGTCTCACTCTGAAGGTGGAATTATTGCAAATGAGCTGGTTTTGTGTTTAATTATTGATACAGTATAGTATGCTATGCCTATATAATCCTGAAACTTCAGCTATAAGGTTTCTTGGCTAATCAAAGAAGGAGGAAGTCCAGATGACTGTTTATATTAGTTACATTATTCTGAGCAGTCAAGCAATTTGTTTACATGAACTTGAACATGTTTCCTTTTCAACACCATGGAAAAGGAAAAGGTCAGTAAACTCTGGTGGGATTTGAGTTGTGTCAGTCAAGTGCAGAGGGTATGAGTTGCAGGAAACCTGGCTTCTATTACCTGCCTCCACCAATGGCCTGATCATCTTTGGAAATTCCCTTTCTGAAACTCAGTTCCCTCTGATCTCAGTTATAGGGTTTAATGTTGACCTTTGGACAGTTCTTTCAAATGTACTGAAGAACTGGGTGTTATTATTAGTTATTATCTATTCATGGCTATCCACATCTTTATAAAACTGTCTTGGAGATACGCAGTAGCTGCAAATTTTGGGCTGCTATATTCTGAGAACTATGAGAAATCACGCCCTGAATTATCAGATCCAAGCGCCAATGTCTGCAGCACAACAGGAGGGGCCACGAGTGAGATAGGTACACCCTTGGGAAAGTGGCACTACAGGACTGCAGGACATGCTGTGGTGGTAGTCCTGCTCCAGGAACACAGAGACAGTCTGCATCAGAGCAAGCAGAAATCAGAAAACAGTACTGCAAGTGGAACTACAGGAAGTATCTCTAATGTGATGTAGAAGAGCGATGCTTTGAACCACACGTATCAATGACCAAGGCTAATGCCTTGAGCACGGGAGTTGTGCAGTATTGCGAGTTCATTTTGCAACACAGAGAAAACACTGATGTGTCAGGTTAATCAGAACTCCAGCATCAGAGTTATGTTAGTCTTCATACTCATAAAAAAGTCTCTCTTAGAGCAAAACAGACAGTGACTGTATGGGAAGAAGGGCCTGATAACTTAAGACTCCCTGTAAATGGTTTTGAGGGCTTGCGTTGTGAAAATAAAAGATGAATGGGTATTTTACAGTTCCTTCAACAATGTTTTGCTTTTTTTTTTCCCTGATGGGAATTAAATTTATGCTTGTCTGTGGTATTGTGTTTCTCTACCTTTTTTTTGCGGTCATTTTATGCTGAGTTGTCTGTAGGCTTAAAATATATTTGATTTTTATCACCCATGGAAACAAGCATAACTGAAGAAAAAAGCTTGCTAGGAATAAGTTTGCATCTCTTTTTATACAGTGTTAAATAAGATGAGTAGAAAGGTTTTCTTAACCTCATGCTCTTTCAGAAGTATTTTGAGCCTTTAACTTCTACTGGCATGATTCCATGTGTCTTCTACTTTCTTACATTACTTTTCTCATGTCACATCTAAAATTATCGAGTCAAACTCAATGTTAAATTGAAGAATTGTATCTACCGAAGACAGAAGTCCACATATCTTTTGTGGACAATAAAAATACGTGTGGAAATTGCTTTCTCTGACCTTCAGCTATTTTTCATTCTTATAGATCATGTGAAAGAACTTAATCCAAATGAGATTTTCAGTTTTTCCAGAGTATTCTTTCCAACATCAGTCATGATATGTAAGGCTGAGAAACTGTTCTAGACACTTTTTTAATGAGCTATGCATGACAGTATTCATTTTCCAGAAAATGCAAAGTGATGTTAAGAATCGAATTATAAAATTCATAGTATGGGCTGAGTTACTTCCGATTTCCATTGCTGTAGTGCTGAGAGAAAACCAATTACTTTATTTTTTTAGTAACATAATTCAGTTTTCTCACCGTCATATGCTGGAAAAATACACACTGCAAAATCTCAAGAGGTGGGAGACTCTGTTACATGTTTACAAAGACAGCAGATACTGCTGAAACATTTAGAATACTCATGCATTAGATAACTGCAGTTTGAATCCTACTTAGTTATGAAAAGGAAGTATATTGTGTTGGGTTTGGGCATCACTCTTAGAATGTAGATAAGCTGGAGAAATAGGAATGATAAGAGACTTAGAATATAAGATGTATGAGGACAGACTGAAAAGAGCTGGGCTTGCTAAGTCTAGAAATGAGAAGATGAAAAGTGGTGAAACAGGTTTTCAGTACATAAAATACTCTTGAACATGCTCAGTGCCTTCAGAAGAACATATGTTCTAGCAGTTTAAATTTAACCCCTGAAGTCAAAGTATTTTAGTATTCTGTTGCTTAGATAGATACATAAGACCATTTTTTGAGGTTGTGAATGATACCTATTTTTAACTAAAGGTTGTTGGTCTTTGGGTACATTGTCTGATGTTGGAATCCAAAATCATGTTGTAGAGTTTGGGCAGACAGAAAATGTAGTTTCCTAAACTTTCTTCAATGTGTGTGCTGTCACTGCCACGTAGAACGTCACTCAGTATTGTTTCCACAAGATGAAACCCAAACAGCTCATGTCCTTATACTGTGGCTGTCATAGAACTAACCCAGTGAATTTGCTTCCTGCAATGACCTACAGATGCAGACCAACAGAAGATGAAGCTACAAAGAATGGAATTTCAGCAGAAATTAATCTTCAAATACCTCAAGTTATTTTTTAGAATTTAAATAACCGATCTTCATCTCTTGTTAAGCGGTGGAGCTCCAGTAGTATCAGGTAGTATCCAGTAGTATCAAGGAAGCTATCTTAATTTCAACTTGCTGAGGATATGGCTGTGAATCGTTTTGCCAAAAATAGTTCTTTTTCTGAATTTGCTTTTGATTAAAATCTCTTTTGGTCAGTGCAGTTCCTTATCTGATGTGTTGGGTACCTTGAATGTAAGTTGTGTTTCTTGGTGGTTGGTTCTTTTGGGTTGTTTTTGTTCATTTGTTTGGGGTTATTTTGTTATGTTTTGGGGTTTTTTTGTTTTACAAGGGCAGGCACTGGGGAACAATGGAGAGATGTATGTGGCATAATGCAACAGGGCTGAATGTAGGTCTGGATCCAGCTTCACTGCAGATGTTGGTGTTACACATCAGCATAGCTTTTCTCTGACATGATCTGAACTGGGGGTATTGAAACAGAGCCAACATGTCTTCTATCACTGGGAAGTTCACCCTAGCTGCTTTCTGTACCAGTTACAGGCAGTCTTCAGTAACAATTCTCCTCTTACAGACATCTCCATAGTATGTTTCTGACAATATATGCTAAAGTCAATAGAGTCTTAGTGATTAAAAACTATAATATTTTAAAGTGACTCATGCACAGTCATTTAGAGTGTGGCTGCCTACATTTTCTAGGTGCCATCAATCTCCTTGGTAAGATAATTTCCTGCCTTTATATATATGTGGGGGATAAAAGGATACACTATGAATTTCTCATTATGGGAATGATACTTAGCCTTCATATAGTACTTTTTGCCTTCAGGGCAGTTTACAAGTATGACTTAATGTTCAGCATATCCTTTCAAGTTGTTAAGTATTAATATTCCCATTTTATAGAGGAGGAAATTGAAGGAAAGAAGTTAGATAACTTTCCCAAGACTTTGGATGGAGTCACGGGAGCAATTTTCGGTCCTGTGCCAAGACTTTGTATCCCTTCTTTTCCTCACAGGCTTCTCTATTTATCCCACTGTTTCGTAGTGTATAGGGCTGTACCAGTATTGCATGCTGTGCAGTGTCAGATGGTCTGCTGACCATTAGTAAATAACTGCTCTTGGACATTTATTAGAAATTTGTAAGCTGTGAATTTGAAAACTTTTGAACGATGATCCCAACTGTAAGCATGAGAGGTTTAAATCAAGTCGTTGGCTCGCTGGGAGACATGAAAAACCCCTTTGGCCACAAGAATGTAGCAAAGGAAATGTGTGGTTGAAATCCTACTCACTCACTGCAGTGTTGCTGGGGATTTTCTGATAGATTCAGTGTACTTAAAAGGAAATCTTGGAGGTAGTACTTGCAGATAATTTTTTTTGTTGCTTTTCTTTTTTTACTTCTACTGTCATTGACAACAGAATTATTCCACTTGTGAATTTCCTCCACTCTTCATTAGTCTACATTTCTCTCCAGGAAACAAAACCCTGGGCTTTATGTCCTCTTACT
>WTSP01001426.1:17190-83658 GCA_025331215.1 Actenoides lindsayi | reverse complement strand
TCTCTTCTCTTCTCTTCTCTTCTCTTCTCTTCTCTTCTCTTCTCTTCTCTTCTCTTCTCTTCTCTTCTCTTCTTATTCTATTCTTTAGTCATTTTACTACCTTTTTTTTGTCACAAGTGTGTTCACGTGCTCCATGGGGTCTTCTCCTGCCACAGGAAACATGCCCACTTTCACTGCCATGACCTACAGCAAGAAGTTTTCTTCCATTTCCAGAATTTCCTTTTGAAACTTCAGTCCCTTGCTGGTACAGCTCTTTTGTGCACATTTTGCACCAGATCCTACAAAATCACAAAACCATCTAGCAGCTTTTTATTAGCAGTGTACTGGCTGGTGTCACTCCAGGAGAAGAGAGCTCTGTGGTATGATTCCACTGACTATAAAGCCTAATTTTATTCCTTGATATCTCCCATATCCAGGCAAAGGTAATTGGGGCAATGCAGGCAGTATCCAGTGACCCCTCAGAATCTTATACAACATCAGGACTCTTCTAAAGGTGTTTCCATGCTAGTTCCAATTCCTTCGTTAACACTTCAAGTGCTGTTTCCTTTTCCTAATTAGTCATTTGTTTTGCCTTATTGCTAGTTTAATTTCTGCCTTCCATTTTGAAGAGGAAAACATTTCCTTCTGAGGGGTCACATCAACACTCCTGTAACATTAAATAGGTCAGTACCATGATCAGTTTAAACTGATGTAGCTTAGCAAAGCAAAACAAAACAAAGTTCTGATTGCCTAGATGCAGGAAAAAATAAGAGAATAAATTAGCCTTTACAAGTTTAACTATGCTAACTCCACTAAACAGAAGTTGTTTTTAAAGGTTAACAAAGCTGACAAAAATGATTAAGAAAACTACCTGACCTATTGAAAAGGGAGTACAGAGCCCTTTAAGTGCACTGTGGTTATTATTTTACGTTTTAGTGTGTCAGAACCCTATAAAACTACAGTATATGTTATACATCACTAGTATTTAGGTGAACCATTATACTTTTATCTTCAGAGAGTCTTGAAAATCAGGAGAGTTATCATGGTTTCATGTAAGCTGCTGGGCTCATCAGACATAGAAAAGAGTATAAAACATCTGCTGCAAATAATTTAAAAAATAATTGGGTCTAAAAAATTATCTCCTTGATGCAATTCTGAGGAAGAAATCACATGTTACTTCCTAAACATGAGATTAGAATTTCTGATTAGGATGGGAAGTAGTTTTCTTATACTTGTATATCCAGTAAAAGTAAATAGATTACTTAATTCTAGAAGAAAGAAAATCTGTTTTCTGGAGAATTCAAGTGGAAAGGACAAGAAAATGTGTTTTGATAGTTATGGTGATATAATGATAGCTGTGAATTTCTATCTTTTTCTAACCTGCCGATAGCTGCTGTTGTCTTGTAAACTTAGGTATTGTAATTGTCTCAGATCGTGAGGACTAGAGGATTGTGTATTCAGAGGAATTAAGTACAGTTTCACCTAAGATATTTTTATTATTATAGTCAATACCTCACTTAGGAAAAAAGCTCTGTACCTACTGAGTGCAGGCTTCACCAGTTCTCATGAATTTCAAGGCTGGTTGCATACGTTGTGCAGATGCAAAGAGAAGAGAAATGGACATGACGGTAACTTTTCTACAAGGATACCATTGTGACCATAAAATTATTAAACAATTTAATGTCTCTAATTAACCAGTTGACCCAGAGAAGCTGTAAGATATCCATTCCCAGTGCTCAGACTGAATAAATGATATGCAGAGTTTTATGGGCTGTCCTTGAAAATGTATTGTTACAAATAGTTTTCAAAGTTTTAAAAGAGAAATTTTTCTTCCTCAACATGCAGATTGTAGGATCTAGACCCTTAAGTATACCTGGACCTAACCTGCAATTACAGGTACATTCAAATAACAAAACTGTTATTAAAATGGTTTTCTCTCTGATTCTAGATTTTCTCCCTTACTTTCAGCATCATTTGAAATTCAGATCTAAAATATAAGCTGTCACTGGAAGAATAACACTTTCTGAACAATGACCTTAGCATTCATTAGGAAATGAGACTTCAGTAATGAGACTAAAATCAAACCTTTTTGTTTATAAATATTAGTATGCCTCAACTTGAACCTGGAGAAATTTTTTGGAAGAGTAAAACCCTATTTCTATAGCCATGTGATTTGTGATAACACTGCTAAGCAAGAAGACTACCTAAATGTAACAGATATTTGTTTCTGAAATGTGATATATTTGATCTTTGTAATCTTTTAAGATATGCATAGTAATTATATAATTAACCATAATCTTTCCTTTCCAAATCACCTTCTTCAGACAGTTTTTGCCATTCTGAAGGGCACCCTGTAAATAGAATACACACAACTGGAGAGTGAAAGATATTTCTTGGCCAACAGACACATTCAATCACAAAGACTAGCAAATGTCTAAGCTAAGCATTAATACATTCACCAATCTGTATGAGTGTTTGCAGGCCAGACAGTCATAGCCAGGTGAGAAAGTCAGGGTCTCTGATGTTCTGTCTCCTGATTGTCTGAATTTTTCCTTGGATTTTCATAAAGTTTCACATCAGTGAAACCTCCTTGTGAATCCTTGAGTTGCTAATACTGTCTCAGCAATTGTACTTGTGTCTATGCTTTTGCTTATTTTACATATCTTTCCTTCACAGACTTTCTCACAAGTTAACATCTGTTTGTAAAACTGGGTCAAGGTCACAGACCCAGGTAGCACCAAACTAGGGCATAAATTACAGACATCAGAGCCCTAGGGAGGAGGGTTACAGAAAAATGGGACAACTCTGAACTAGTTTTCTGAAACAAAACCTACTGCCAACACTGGGATCACTGTCCAAATAATATGAATTATGAATAATATATTCTCTAATTTTAAAAAATCAAAAGATGTAGTAGCAGAATTCTCTACAAAATTTAAAAATATTTTATTATGTTCTTAGTAGGACACTATAGTATTTACAGGAAAAGCTTGAATGTATTTTTAGCATAGCTTCAGAAAATGGGAAACACAATGATTCCAAACTAAAATTCTAGAAAACTAAAAATATTATTTTAAATGATCACCTGACTCTCAAACTAAATGCATAAACATAGTGATAGGGAAAACAAATATTATAGTGTTTCTGTGGGTTTCATTAAGAGCTATCAATTTGGCTAATGGTGCATCAAATTACAGAGATTGACACAAACCTCCAAATGGAAGAAAATGGGAAGCTTGGTTATTGAATGGATGAGGAAAGACAACATTGTTCAGCAGTCCTGGGATGTTCTGGCTGATAACATTTTACTTATTGGCTCTTAATGAATAATGTAAATTGCTTAAAACCTACTGTGGTTTTATTTATTTTTTTTAACTTAATGAGGCTTTACAACAACTATCCAAATCTTTGACCAACTTAATTCTTTATTTTGGAATAGAAAAATGTACATTCTTACCTGTAGCTTGGACATACTTTCCTTCATGCTTGAAGGATAACAGCACTATTGATAATTACTAGTCCAGACATATTCCTTTGCTACTTGTCACTTCAGTTTCAAACAAGTTGTTTTTCAGAATTAGGAACCACAAAAAGAAGACAGATTTTGGACATTCCCCAGCTTAGGTACCAATACAGTGAGAAACATGTTAGTTCTGAGGGGGATTTTGTACAAACAATGTAACTATATTGTTGAATACTAACAGCATAAATAATTTGCCCTTAAATTTTTCATCTTCTGTCCTTTGCATCAGATCTCATCTGTGTTCCTTATTCCTTATTGCCGCCATATTTATAGGGAGAGATGATACATTTTTTAGATCAATAAGCATACAACTTCTCCTTACAATTTTTTTAATATTTACAGCCTAAAAACTAGTAAAACTCTAACACAGACTAACAAAGTTTCATGACAGTCTTTTGGAAAAAGATCTTCACTTGGCTTCACTTCTGAATACTGAGAGTCATCCTCTGACACATTTACTGCTCTTTTGCAGTACTTTTCTCTTGATAATATTATTTAAATAATAATGTTAGACTTGTCCAATCTCATTGTGTTGAAACAGAGATATAAAAGCAAGCAATGAAACTTTTTTTTTCACAGGGACCCAAAAATAATTTGGATGTTCAGATTCCTGCTCCTCCAGGATGTGCCTTTCTGTCTTTCTCAATCTTACTGAAAGTGTGGGATTCAGACTAACTAGCTAAATATGGCTACAAGCTACCTAGTTAAATACTTATATAAATTAAGAAAATACATTTTTATATAAATCAATATAATTATATATCTTTCAGATTCCTTTGAAATGTCTCATACATCCTTTTTATTAAAACTTTATTACAGAAATATTAGTCTGATAGCTACAAACAACTGTACTAGATAAACACTATAGGGTATAATTTTCTCTCTTCTTCCTGGTTTACAGAACATTTTTGAAAGTAAGTTCCTGGTTCAGCAATGGTTTCTAAACTTATTACTTAGCACATGATTAAATGTAATTGAACATATTGCAATTTACAGTAATCTTGAATAAAAAGATTTAGTATATGACTATGCTTCCTGTTGACACCTAATACTATATCACTATAATTGTATATTGAAAGGAAATCATAGAGGGTTTTAAAGAGTTTCTGTATCAGTAGTAAGTTTTCTGGCTTGATTTTAAAATACTTAACTTTGTCTATACTTGTATATAAAACTTGAAATAGCAAAGAAAAAAACCTGTCACGCAAAATAAAATGTCATGACTACAACAAAAAACTAAACATTTTCATTATATATATATTCTTTTTTTTTTTTTTCCCCAGACTGTGCAAAATCACATCTTAAGCTGATGCCAACATGTATCAGGAAATGAACATATTGTAAAGAAAAAGAAAATAATTAAAAAGTGATTTTGTCTTGTAAAGAATTTAAATCCAGAGTTAAGATCAAGTTCAGATAGTAGTAGAAGTTTAGAAATAAAATTTCACGTTCTCACACTTCTGCAAAGTGTGCTTTTATTACTGCTTAAGAGATTGAGACAATAACATCAGGGAAAACCTGGTAACTACAGCATGGAATGAGTGATCTTTGGTTCATTTTTAAATTTAATTCTTGTCATTTATGTTTACTGCTGCTTTCTACCTGTGGGCACATCGTACTTTTGTGGCTGTGTGCAACTACAAATGGTCTGAAATCAGATAAATATATTTAGAAGTCCATGGTCATATAAGAAAGTAATATATGTCAGATGATGATAAATGGGGTTTCATTATCTAAACTAATTGTTCTGAAAGGCTATGCTATAATGAATAACTATCAGAAGTGTCTGATTCATGAAAGTGCAAGTTCTTGAAAAAAGGCATCATTCAAAACCAAAATGATCATGAGAACTGTTTATGATTGTCCTAATATATATAGGAGTTTCATTAATTGAATTAGAGGCTATATTAAGTAAAAGTTTTCTTGCTATAAAAAACATTTGCAAGACTATGAAAACCTTAGTGTTCCTTCTTGATTTATCACTCCTTTCTCTCCTGTCCACAAGTGCTTTTGTATACGTTAGAATTTGCACGTTCCCAATTTATAAAGAAGCAGATTAGCCCCTGATGAGGTGGGAATTGATGGTGCAGCACTCTGGCAATTACCATCACAAAATTACTAAATACCTTTCACAGTGTCAAAGCAGAAAGGTCATTTGATTTGATCTGAGGAGCTGACAGTGAGCTTATTCCCACAGTGTCACACAACAGTGCTGTGACATCTAGAATATTGGCTTATCACTGCTTTGATGCACTTTCTCTACTTTATTCCTTTTCTTTTTGTCCTTGTCTTTCTTTTCTGTATTATTCCCATAGCCAGTGCAAAGCCACAAAACAATCCTTCCCACCACATAGACTGTAAATGCATGTTTAGCAGCTCAGCTTTGCCTTTAAACTGGTGAAAGAAGTAGAGTGTTTGATTGCGATTTTGTCCTCTCAAAAGAGCCAGTAAGATACTTACCAAAATGCTGGACATTTTAGTTCTTCATCTGTGAGACACATGTAATGTAATGAACTCTTGTTGGGAACAAGGACACATCAAATTCCATAGCCTTCTCTGCTGTTCCTATTGTTTCCAGGTTCTGAGCTAAGTTCAGGTATCTGTGAGTACACCATAGTGAAGAACAAAGACATTTGGTATCCATGTAATAAGTGCACTAACTGTTGGCTGATCTATGGTCTTTCTCTGTCAACAGATACTATTTCAGATACATGAGAAACCTTCTCCAAACAAAATATAATTTTCTCACCAAAATTATTTTTCTCAATATTTCAACAACAATAAACTGTGATTTGTTTTTACAAGTTTATGTGTTCTTCAGCAATTATCTGTAGGGTTATATGAAGATCAATTTTTGTCTCATTACCACAAAGCTACTTACTGTACATATCATGAGGGGTTGCATATGTCAAAGCACATATTTTAAGAAACCAAACCATACATGTATATGCACATATGCATGCGTATATGGACACACAGTGAATACACATTTTTTTTTTTTAAAAAGACATCCCAAAATTGTAATGCTATATTCTTCTCACAGGGTAAAATCAGATAAGTCACATTTTATATGAACATGCTGTTTAATGTTCTTTTCTGTGGTTTAAGTATTAAAAGTAAAGTTTTGTACATGTTCGTCATTGAGTGGGTTAGAAAGCCTGTTCTCTAATGTTGAGCCTAAGAACACAAAAATTAACTAGTGCCTCTGTTTCTAAGCAATGAATTATTGTAGCTGAATATAAATACTTGAGCAGCCTCCTGAATGTAAGTGCCATAGTTACGTAAATGCACGTATAGAGACATGCACTCCATCTGAGCACCTAGGCACTTAACTCTTGCCTAAGCTCCATCATAATTCACAAATCAACTGGAAATGTACTAAAGAAAACCTAAATTCATGGTAGCTACAATCCAGTAGTTATGCTCAGACCATGAATAATCTTTGAGTTTTCTTTGAGTCACAACAGTTACATTGGTTTCATTAAAAACTTTCTGGGGAAAAATGAGACACAGATTCATTACTCTTCTTAGTATCAGAGGATTCAAAAGAATAAAAGAATGTCATATAAGATACAGACTAATCTGGAATGAAGACAGGCTTCATTCAGATAGGAAATAACCAAAGGTTACCTAAGGTGATCACAAACTTTTACTGTGGAAAATTCTTTTTCCTGAGTTATCTTGTACAGGAGGAAGGATGCTGGGTACTTAGAAAAAGTAGCCAAAATGGTTCTTACACTTCAAAATCTTCAAGAGAGCAAAAGCTAATACTTCTTATACACAGAGATAAGAATTTGCTGTTGGTCCAGTTAATGTTTTAACAGTTTAATGATCCAGACTAGTTCATGCAGAAAAGCCTTGTTAGCAATAAAACTAAATTTGTAATTCCAAAAAAACACTTAGATATTCCTTTGTACACTGCTAGTAACTATTTCAGTTCTCGGTGTCTAAGAAACATGTCAGGATCTGAAAGTCAACACTTAATCCTTTCTTGAGAAGAACAGAGAGGAGAGGAGTTTGTGATGAGCTGACAGTGCCCTGCCCTCTTTTCTGAGATGATTATTAAGTCAATGGTGGAGGCTTCTTCTTCCTCTTACCAGGAGAAATGAGATGCTCATGTCAATGCTTTCTTTTCTTTAATCTTGGTGTATTGTGCTTGTATTTCTGTTTTTATGACACACTTGGGTTTTTTTATTGGCATTAGGTTGACGTTTGAAAGTTGCCCACAGCCTTCTCCAGCACTGTTACCCCAAGGGGCTGCTTCTTGTTGCACACTGGTTCCCTGGGGCTGCTAGGCCTTTACCACACAGGTTATTCTGAGATTTCAGGCTAACATAGGTCAGGCAGCAGCCACAGACTACTGCACAGACGCTAAACCAATTCTCAACCAGCTCAGGCTGAGGCAACTGCAGACAAGTCCTGAACGCCTGCATTGCCAGGTCAGTACAAAGCTCCTTCTCATGGCAAGCACAGAAATCATGTATTGGGCTCAGGGATGAGCAAAAAGTGTGCAGAAATACACCTGATAAGCATCCACTCCAATACATAAGCCTCTAAATGTTTTATGGAAACCAGTGACTTTGTTCTTAGCATCTGGGAGATGGACCGGAGACATCAGTGTCCACTAACTCAGTTATTTCATTCATCTGGGGATATTTGAAAATTAAAATCTAACTCCAACACAGAAAGGGAAGGTCAAGGTTCTGCAGTTTATGCTGGAGCAAATGCTAGCAACTTGAGGATAGGATTTACTCTTTATACGATGTCGGTTAATGTATAATAGATTAGAACTCTAATTTCTGAAAAAGTAATTTTGAAAATATGTATCAAAAAATATGTAAAAAAAATATTTAAAACTGAGCAGGTTCTTGAAAACCTTGGATTCAAGGTGTTGAACAGAAAAAAATACTATTATAGGTAAAATATCTACATTCAGTATAAAATGGTGTTTGCTGTATTTAGATAGTACATAAATACAGATACATTATGTTGCCTTTTCTTGGTGGTAGTTCAGAATAACTCACAACATATTTGTATGTACACTGAAAAAGCCCAAAGTATTGTTATTTATTATATGCTTGCTTTCAATTCTAGAAAGTTTGGGAGATGGTGATATTTGCAATGTTCATGAAGGAGCACTTTCATTCACAGAGTGATAATTCTGTCTTACCTATCTAGGTCCTACTACAATTTTATGAGGATTCTAATTTAGTTTTATTCATTTTCTGTTAAGATATCAAATTATAGGGTTATTTCTGATTCTAATTCTACCAAAATAAAAGCAATAGTAGATAACTCAGTTTGAATCTCACTAAAATAAAAGAACCTTTTGGTAAAGAGGATAATCCTCACTGTGCTCTTCCTTCCCCCCCCCTATTTTTTTTATCTGCCTGTTCTTTAGATCTGGAGTCCTTCCAAAACTGAGAGTCATGGATGCATTATGCTAAATTCAGTTGCAGTACACATTTCATCTTACTTTTCCCTATATCATAAGCTCTCATTTGAGGAAGAACAAGAAGTTTAATTAAATATGTATTGAGACTCTCCTCCACAATGTCAGCCCAGGATGATGATAAATGTGAGTGGCTTGCCAGCAATATGGCTACTCTTCTAATCTCTCTCTATTTTTCATCTGCCAAGAGAAAAGTTCCTCAATATAATGTTTATAGACTCTGTATTCAGTGTATATAGACATTTTATGTTTAAAAGGATTAAAATGGTAAGATAGATGATGAAAAAAATGTACTGAAACAGTATTATCACTAAATAATTCTCGATAAATGATGTTATTCTGCCCTACAAACGGAAAATAATACATATATGTCCTGCATATGAAACAAACCTGTTCCTCTGAGTGTATTTTCCTGTATTTTCTTGATGAAAAGTCCCCACTAAAAGTAGTGTTGAAATAAACAGGAAAGTTATCTTACAGCCATTTTCAGAAGACAGTACTTTCTCTATAGATTTGGGAGTATGGTTTTATTTTGAGTGGTTTTGTGCACACTCTTAATTTTATATTTTGTAAGGTCTTTTAACAATTTGAGCAATGTATATTTCAAAGTTAGAGGCTCTTCACTCACTCTTTCTATTTTGGACCAATGTTAAAATTTCTTAGTGTTCTAACCTAAATGGTTCCCACATCTCAAATCAGAAGTAGGATTTCACTGGAAAAGTTATTCTACATATGATTCTGTGTGTCCGTAAGAGATACATAGATGACTTGCTCAACTATAAAAACTAGACATAGGATCTGATGATCTAGATGGTCTTTTCGAGCACCATGTAGGAATACGGAATCTTTACCTTGAACGACTTATAATTAGATACATCAGTCCAACACAATCAACCATGTGAGTAGACCAAGTGAATCAATGAGACACAACAGACTTAACTTGGCTACTACAGCACCATTTACAGGCATCTATTTACCGCATGTGTAATACCTGAAAGTTCAATTTACAGTTCACTCACTGGGGGAGGGGGGTTGTTGTGTGTGTAAAAGGAATAAAGAATTTCAGAAAATACATTTTCCATACTGTGCTTTCACATTTCTACCTTTATGTGATTTAAAAGTTTGAATAATTTTTCATTTGAGATTCTTACCTACAATTAATCCATTATAAAGTTCAAATTCAGCATTCTAGGCTTTCTTTATCATGACTGAAACAGTAATACTCTGTCATTAGACCAACTACTGTTTCAAATCTATGTCTTTAAGTCTCTGAAAGAGTAGGAGAAAGGACATTTCAGATTGGTGACTGGACTTTTCTGTGTCTCTGTCTTCCCCTTCTCACTTTTTCTTCTGTTCTCAAAGAAGGGATGAATCAGTCTTCAAAACAGATGAACCACTCACTTTCTGCTCTTATGACTGAAAGGAATCTAAACAGACAGTATAAACTGAACACTTATTTTTTAGATAATATGATCAAGATTTAACTGAAGAGCTGTCTACTAATGTAAATGGGTGTTAGGTCATTCCATCTAATCACTGCAGGCAAAACCTAGACATATTAATTTAGATATTAAACAGGGTGCAGGAGTGTTTTCATAGTAAAATATTTATTCTTCTGTAAAGTTACAGTTTTAATGTTACATGTATTATTTAACAACACTTTTACACACACACAAAATTAAATATTTAGTTTTACTTCCTTCATTTGGTAAATACACACATCCTCAAAACACCAAAGAAAGCAATTATTTAAATGATTATACTATGCATTCCTTTGTTTAAAAATCTTACATATTACATAGTTAATCTTCACTCCAGTGCTATAAAAGAACAGTGTTCCAATCATTGTTATGGTATATTATAGCTGTACAGTGGCACTGTTTTAAGAATGCACTGCTGGTATAAAACCATGGAAGACTTAAAATTATATGCACATACATTCTTCCTCAGCCTACCATAACTTTTTCATTATAGTTTATGCACAAGGAATGTATGTTTCAACATTTCTATTCATTTTCTGGAGAATGAAATGGAATTCATGCATATTAAGGAAAAGCATGAATTAAAAATATGACAAATACCTGAAAAAAAGTGAAGAGATTATTAGTACAGTGTAGGCCTGTAATCAGTAATATCATAACTTATATGTGAGATGTGGGGAAAAAAACTCTACTGAAACAGCCAATATTTACACCTAAGCCTTCACTGGTATACAATGAAGCCTAGTTCAAAAGTAGCTGTGATTCAACAGCACAAACTTCAAGAATTTAGGACACGAAAGGAAACTTACATCAAAATGCATGAAAAATAAGCTGTATTATGACTTAAACTTTAGAAAAACTACCATAAATGTTTTACTGAAAGGAGAAGATTTTACATGTTATGCTTCAGTAAAGAATTCTAGTTTCACCCTCACTAGCATGCAACTGTGCTACTCGTTACAGAATCACAGAATGGTTGAAGTTGGGAGGGACCTCTATAGTTCACCTGGTCCGACTCCTCTGCTCAGACAGGAGCTCCTAGAGTAGGCTGCATGGAACCTTGTTCAGAAGTTTTTTTTAACTTCTCCAAAGAGTTACTCATGTTCAACTCATATTCAACTTGGACCCCCAGGAGCCAGGACTCCTGGGTCTATTTCTACAAAGCTGCTTTCCAGTTGAGCAACGCCAGCATAGACTGGTGCAGAAGGTTGTTCCTCTGCATTGCAGGACTTTGCATTTCTCCTTGTTGAACTTCATGAGTTTCCTGTTAGTACATTTCTCCAGCCTGTTAAGGTCCTTCTGGGTGGTAGCACGACCCTCTGACATATCAGCTACTCCCCCTATTTTTGTATCATTATCAGACTTGCTGCAAGTACACTCTGCCCCATCATCCAGATCATTAATGAAGTTGTTGAACATAACTGAACACAGTATTGACCCCAGGATTACACTACTAGTTATTTGCCTCCAGCTATATTTCTTACCACTGAACACAACATTTTGGGCTTGGTCATTCAGACAGTTTTCAATCCACCTCATTGGTCATCCAGCCCACATTTCATCAGCTTTTCTGTGAGGATGTTACAAGAAACATTGTTGAAAGCCTTACTGAACTCTAGGTAAACAATAACTACTGCTCTCCTCTCACCTACCTAGACAGTAATTTCATTGCAGAAGGTTGGCAGGTTGGTCAAACCTAACTTTGCCTTGGTGATTCTATGCTGACTTCTCACTATTAATTTATCATCCTTCATATGCCTGGAAATGTTTTCCAGGATTAGTTACTCTCTCACTTTCTTAGGGACTGAGGTTTGTAGCTTTCTGCATCCTCCTTAATCTTTTTGATGGTAGGAGTAACATTTGCTTTCAATATCAACCATCTTGGACTTTTCTTCTCTGTAAGGCCTTATTCCATTAGACCTTTCTCAAGCAGATGCCTGAACAGACCAGTCTGCTCTCCTGAAGTCCAGCCTAGTGATCTTGCCTTTTTTCCAGCTCCCTTGTCTCAGTATCCTGAACTCCACCATCTCAGGATTGGTGTGCAGACCAAGGCCACTGCTGGATCTTGTGTACCACACTGGGGAGTGTTGAAAATAAAAGGTCATACCTGCAGGGAGGAGTGAACAGGACAGGTGATCTTAAACTGACCAACAAGGTATTCCAGCCCATATACATCATATTCAGTATAAAGCTGAGGGATAAAGAGAGTGTCGCCCTCTCTTTGCCCTCTTGGACCTCTTTGCCAGCTTTGCTCAGCTTGCCTAGGGTCCTCTTCTCATTTTTTCCTCAGAGTACCTGAGGACTCTGTCCATTCTGACTTAGATCTCAAGCTGTGTGTTCCTGAATCTGGTACCAGAATCCAGCTCCCGAACACAGCTCCCCTTTGCTACTGGGCCCAGTTTGGAACTCTACCAGTGCCTGCTTCACAGCATCAGTGGTGGCAGTGACATAATTACCATCAGGGGGTGAGATTTGATACTGGTTTTGTATATATATTTATATATTCCATTTATTGTTATTATTTTTGTTTTCATTAAAGTTGTCCTGGTTTCCTTTTCTGATGTCTAAGTCTCTCTCCTTTATTCCCTTTCGCTTCCCCTTTGGGGAGGGAGGAGGGTTGACAGAGAGCATCTGTTATAGGTATAAGGGGCTGCCCTGACCCTAAACTGTGACACCCAGATGTTCTCCTTGAAAGCACACCCAGCCTTTCAGCTTTGACAGCAGTGAATCTGTTCAGTAGCTGCAAAAGTTTAGCTATAGCCGGCACCTTCCTCTGGGTGCCACAAGGCACCTGCTTGCAGCCTTTGCCTTTCTCGGAGTTTACACTTACCATTCTTCTAGTGACAGCTTGAGTAGCTGGGCTCCACAGAAGGAATACTGTGATATACCAGCTACACAACTTTTTGACATACATAGGTCTCCTCAGATATTTTGCATACCAATAGCAATGCTGCCTGCTTTTATTGGACAGTGAGAGTCACATTACGTGTTAGAGTAAGAGACCATATGTTTTCATTATATCCTAAGTATTGTCATTTAAATGTATGCTAAATATCATTGAGAATAAAAAAAAAAAAAAAACAACAAAAGACAAGCTCATTTTTAAACTCACTCATTTTTGAACTCACTCATTTTTACAGGTAGCTCTATTTGCACACCAGTAGAACTAAAATAATACCTAAAGCTTCAGATCACAAAATTTAGTAAGTAAACACCTAATGAAAGTAAAAATTCTTGCAATGTTTCCAAACCAGTAATGTCCTTATCCGAAAGACTACAGAAAAAGAGTAGGCATTAAGTATCCTAAGTAGCATATTTATTTTCAGCCTTCTTATTTAACAAATATACACTGAACGACTTACTGGCAAATATTTCCTGTGCTTATGTATTTGATCTGAGCCATGTGCAAATCTAATGTTTCCAGTTTATCCCTGGAGCTGAACTGAAGCAATGTCTCTCCACTACACTAAATACTTTCCAAACAGAAGAGATTAGTCCCCTACTTTCCGTAGTTAAAGAGTCACTGTATTCAAACAGTGGAAATTGAATGAAGAAATAAAACAAGAATTCCAACATCAATGTATTTATTATTCCAGTTCACTTGACATCCTCTTTGCTGATCTTTTAGGCCCCAATGTCTCTTTCTATTCTAAATACGCAAACAAATCCTTGCTCAAGATTCAAAAAGAATAAGGTTCACACATATCAGTGCTCTATATATGGAAATATTTCTTGTCACACAAAATGGATCTTTTCACTGTCTGACTGTCAACCCCTTCCTGATCAAACCAGACAACACCAGCTTCTGCTGCTTTTCCAGACTCTTGGCAGTCTCTCCTCACATCTGCACATGTTGCATTTACAAGTACACAGATTCCAAAGCTGTCAGTTGATGGAAATAATTTTGAAATCCGGAGTGAATACAAATGGATTCTCTGTAAAAGTCTTTTATTCCTGTGTCAAGCAGTAGAGTTGCTAATACAGAAGCTTCCATTTTACACTTCCCCATTTCCAAAAACGTCACAGAAAACTGGAAATGTCCCAATGGCAAATGGATGTAGGATTTTTTTTTAACCGCTTTGTGTACCAAATAATCAAGTGAAAAAAAAAAAAAAAAAAGTATTTTTTTCTTAGGATATTTTGGTACATACAATAAATGTAAGGGGGTGCATGTGGGTGGGTGTGGGTGTAAATCTCTTATACTCTTTTTTCTTTCCTCTTTTTCAAAGGAAAATTTCAAACAAAAAACTGGTTCTGGTTTATTTATAATACAGTGTCATATGGGAGTGCTTTCAGTAGCTACAAATTACTGTATGCATTATTGGCAATGTAATACAATCCATCCATTCCTTATTATATCTCACTCTTCCAAAAAAAGTTACAGCATTAAATTTTAGTATTAGTTTGGTTTGGGACTCATTAGCCTGAACTAGTTGTTTATTCTGGATGCTGCAAAACTGTGATCTCACATTTGTGATGTGAGATTGACATCTTGACAACTGAGCAGAATTCCGTAACATTTCCACTACAATTGGGCTTTTAAATAAAACCAGATTGCCTTTAGAATAAATTTAGTTTGGGAAAAATAGAATAGTTTCCACAATTTTCCACAGAAGAATAAGCAAATTTGCCAGACTTTTAACTGCTACTTAAAATAAAAATAAAAATAAATATACATATAGATATGAACAACAACAAAATGATACCCAAATAGCTAGGAAGAGATAAGTATTTTTTGGTTTTATCAGCAACACCAGGAAACACACAATATTCTGCAATTTTTTTTTCCAAGTTTGACAAAAAACATTCTTGGAGAGGAAAAAGCTGCTGGATCCTTTGGGATGCAGTCCTACTAACAGTTGAATGCACGAGTGGAAGTCTACAAAAGCTGTGCCTGGCCAAAAGCAGCCACTGGGGAGTCAGATGCAATGGAGGCCTTTAAATGACCAGCAAGCAGACTGGTAGTAACCTTGACCCTGACCTCAGTGACAAAATTTGAACAATTTGTTTAGCTATGAGGCAGACTGGAATGAAACGCCAAACCATTACGTACCTTCAGCATGCAAATCCCTTGGAACATTATCATAGAGCTAGATATGTCAGCAACACAATTTGGATGAAGAGAGCTTTTCTAGATCGTGCCTTTTGTTGCAGGCAGAACAAGTGCATTCATTAATGAGGAGGCATTACAAGACTGTGAGAAAAACAGTGTCAACAAAACTTGACTGGCTTTTGCTTAAAGCCTTGAAAGAGGCAAGTGCCAGCCAAACCCTCACCCCAGGCTGAACTACTGAATGTTGATTGTATGAAAAGAAGGCTACTTGACCTACTTTAATCTTCTGGATGAAAAATAGAGTTTTCTGTCTGCAGATGGCTGTTGCACTTCCAAAATAGCAGGAATCAAGTGACTTTTATTTCTTCTAAAAATAACCATGCCAAATCTGTCCTGGATGATGAAGGCTGAATTACAATATACCCTAAGGGAATTAGGAGTTTTCCATTTACTGTTTATTAGGAAAAGCCCAGAAGTTACTTAACCATCTTGTGGCATAAGGTGAGGCTGAACAATAATAACAAATTATTCACCAGGACATCCATAGCTATGGATATAAGAACATATTAATAAATCTTTATAGAAACTGCATGCTCAGTATTTGACTTTTTTCTTTTTGCAATTAGGATGCAGTGTGGTGAGTGGCAGTGAGTGCTGGGAGCATCTAGTGTTTATGACAGGTATCCTCAAAAAGGAGTTCTGTTGTAAAACACTTCATTTAAGACTTAGCCTGTGTAGCTATTATTAATTGTCTTACTTGCCCCTCACATTCTTTATAAGTTTGTTGGGTTTTTTTCTCATAATAAATGTGGTGGTTTTTAACAAGCAAGCACAGTAGTGATGGCATAACACAATAGACAGGCTACATTCTTAAGAACACAGTATCATTCAGATGATTCTTTCTTTAAGACTCCATTCAAGAATCAGTGCAACAGTATAAAAGTTTCAAGACTATATAATAATCTCCAACCTCTCATGATGCTCACTGATAGAAATGGTACTGCTCAAAGCTCAGGATTTCACTGAGGTGTTTAATAGGGGGGATAAGCTGACATAATGTTAGACTGTAGATGAACTTTTATAAGCATTGAAAGAAAAACTGCAAAGTGAGGTTTCATGTCAACTTCCAGTCCAAAACAAAAAGTTCATCTGGAAATCATATTGTCATTTACATTTTTAATATACTGTATTGTTTAATCATTTCTGCAAAACTATTCCTTGGAGACTTCTATAATGAACTGGTAAAGCTTTACAGAAAAAAAGATAGCTTCTTCCTCTGAATACCTTCCTTTCTTCAGAACAAGATGAGTCATAGTGTGAAACAAAATTAAAACATAGAAGAAAGGATAAGGTGGAAAAAAAGAAAGAAGATGAACATGGCCAAAATAATAATAGAATTCTTTTACCCAGGGCATATTTTCTTATCACATGCCCAGCTTTCGACAAAAAATAATCTCCACTGGGAAAAAGAAATAAGGAAAACAAACCCAAGAACAGCAATAGAAATAAAACTAACCACAATCAGGGCAATGAGTTTTAACCTACTTTTTCTGTCTCTGTGTCATTGCATCTGATGCCTCCTGGCATAGCAGGAAAGGTGTATACTTATCATTAGATTCACCATTTATTGAGGCTAAACATCAAATCTTTTAGGTATCTAAGAAAAAAAATCTATAAAGCAATGGTAGGTTAATTCCTCTACTGGTCAATGTGTGTCATGTTTCATTACCTTTATTAACATGACAAAATGAGCACATGATGTGGAAGTGGTTTGAGGAAAACTATACTCTTATGCAACTGCAGATCTCTATCCACTAATAGAGATCCAAGTATAGTTTCGTTGAAGTTAATAATCATCACAAGATGAAAGAATGAGTTTATAATTAATTCAGTGTAATCCCTGGGTTTGAGTTTATTCCTTTACCTCATTCATAGAGAGAGGCTATGATTACTCTAGAAACTAAGTTTTATCTAGCTCTTAATCACAGCCTTTCTGTATGATGTCTCCCAACTTTAAAATTGCAGCATGCAAAATCAGAAAAGTATATCTGAGCTATCTGCAGCAATTACAAAAGATACTGCAAGGGCTATCTGTCTATTCCTGCAGTTCTTTATGGATGAGAATGATTTCTTATTCTCAGCTAAAAAGACTTTCCCATCAGTGTACACTGCAGGGGATTGTTGTATACAAAAATAAAACTTTAATTGTAGACTCTTCCAGCTCAGAGTACAGAAGAGTAGTTCAGATGGAAATGCTGAGCTTAGATCCTTCAATCTGTATGTTGCTGAACCAAATAGGTCATCAGGTTTTAACTTAGGGCATAGACTTTCTTTCCTCAAATACTTTTCTCCTCAAAAAACTGTGTTATAAAACTGTAATACAGTTCCTCCTTGCCAAGGGATTTGGTACATTATATCACAATTTAAAAAATACAATAAAACCATGAGACAATAAAAATGCCATAGAAGCTTCTATAAACTAAGCTAACAAGCAATAAAACAAATAGAGTTTAAGTGTAAGAAAGGGGGTTTGCTGCCAATAGAGGAAGAATTTTATTGAAAAATATATATAGTCATCTGCACGTTCACACTGTTGAAATAATGAATGCTCTTTAAAGGTCACTACTGCTGTTTAATTCACTATTTGAGATCAGCACATATATTGGAAGGATTTTTGAACTGCAGGTAACTAACACAGCTATCCTTAGGCAGCAAAAGTATTCCTCGATAAGTATAATGATTTGGTTAGAAGCTGAACTGATTCCTCTCCTTAACACATCAGGAAACCACAATAATAGAGACTGGAGCTAGGATTACATAAACAAATACCTTAGAAGTCTCATTTCAAAAAGAAAGCAAGCACACACACACAAGAAAAAAGCCCACTTCAATGATCCTTTAAGCCTTAAAAAAATTCTCCCTCATGGAGCATTTGTACCAGTGCTAATGCTTCTGTTTTATACATACACTTGGGTTATCCTCTGTGATGCTCACATTTCATGGTAGGGGTAAACTGAAGCCAACACCAGGATTTTGAAATGCTTGTCACCAGTTTGAGTGTGGCATTAGGCCGGGCCATGCTGGCAGAGACTCTGAGCTCAAATCCACTCCTTGATGCTCTTCCAGTTCTCCAACTGCAAGCAGATTGCTGGCAGCTACAACAACTGACCCTATGTGCTATAAATTGACACATTTGGCTGAGAATAGGCCACTGTACACAGAGGGATGAACGCGAGGGACATCAAATTTATGTTTTATTGTTGGTTCATACTGCCCTTTCAGACTAGATAAAGATTTTTTGTAACTGCATATTTCATTGCTTTGGGACAGAGTTGAAAATAATATGGAATTTCCTCCTCAGCTCTTTCTCTTGGACTTCTACATTAAAGGATAATGGCTACTTAAAAACTATTGTACCTAAGTTGAAAAATAAGTCACTACTAATAGTCTATGAATTATATTTTCTTAAAGGGAATATATAAAAAATACTGTCATCAATGACACTGAATAAGAGCTGAAAACACATAACATGAGAAATGAGAAAGAAGTTACATTGGAGAATATCTATATTTGAGAGTATTTGTTCTTTCAGGTTTGTTTAAAAAATATCAAACTAAGCTTGTGCTTCTGTAGGTTGTTGTACACTTCTAATTAAAAGTCAAAACAATACATTTACATATCAGTTTATGTGGCCAGTCTTCTGAGTTTGACTCAGAGTATTAGCAATTTTAGCATCTTAGAATTATAATTATGTAATTTATGTTACTTTTATGCCTTTTGAGCAGGGAGGACTTGGAAATAGCTTTGTTTACCCTGGATTGATTGAGTGGATGCCCAGTTCTTTAAGGAAGGCAGTGAGTACTCTTTCTGTTGTCAGTTCTTTGCGTCTGGAACATCGCTGTAGAGCTCACTTTTGCCTCTAGAGGCACAAATTATCCGTCCTTGTAAAGTAGGAGCTGTCTACACTGGAGTAAGAAATGCTGTTATTTTTAGGAGATGAAAAAAATCTGCAAGTAAACTTTACTAACTCCAACCTAAAACCAAACAGAATCGATTTTGCTTTTTTCTTTCCTACCTCTGTTGACAGTGAAAGTGTGCTGAAAATGCACGGTTCGCTAGAAATACACCTATGTGGGCAAGGGTCTGGGCAAGGGTTGAAGGTAGCCAGCTCTCTTCACTGTCAGTGACTGCCAAAACTGGGTAAAAACTAAGCTTGGAGAAAACGACCTCCATACCAGCAGAGACAACTCTGAGATGCTCTGTATTTTATTCCAGTTTATGCAGGAGAGAAGGTTTCTATGAATCCACCCCCATCCTGTTGAGCAAAACCAGCCTTGCTCCCGACAGCACCTCATTGTGCTGTTACTTGTTTCTGTGACTCTGCACATGTGTTCACCAATGTATTCCCAGGCATATCTATGTATGTATGTGTCCTTGCCACCAATTCATATTCCTAAAAAGTCTCATGAACATCTACAGCTACCAGCTTGAGATGAGATCATCTAACTATGCTAGTAGATGCCAATAGGTAAAGAATTACATGCTCATGATGACAATCTTGTATTTTCAATCATAGTGCTACTGTAGCATCCTGGATTACCTGTGGCAGCTGACTGTCTTGATTTACAAAGGTGCTGAGGAGAAGAGTAGGGTGTTGAGTCTGAATGGTCTTGATGAAAATGAGTAATTACTTTTTCCTTTTGTTTTTTTTAATGCTGTGTCTTCAGCAGTTTGGTACGTAACTCTGAAATACAAAACCAGGAAGAGTATTGAAAGTTAGCCCAGGCTCAGTGTCTTTAGGAACTTAAATACATTTTTATGATGTGATTAAAGGTAGACTAACAAGCTACCCTCAGGCACAGTAGTGTGAACATTAACTCATGCCAGCTGCTGTCATTTCTGTATACGTGCTTGTACCTGATGGTAAATGAAAAATGCTCCCAGGTAATGTAAGTCTAGATAATAATAGAGAAATAAGAATCTTCACATTTGTCATACTGGTTAAGTGAAAGAAGCTCACACTGGAGCTTTTCTTTCAGAGACTTATTCATCTGCTTATATCCCTTTGATGCTTTTAAAGTGTAATGGCTATTTTAAGACCTGTGCACACCTTCAGATTGTTTGTGAAAGGGCAAAATTCACATACGTGAAAGCCATCTGAATTTGAAATCTGACTGACAAAGCAGTGGCCTGGGTCTGTTTTGAGCAAAGATTAATTGCTGCTGATTTTATGTAATTTTTCAAAACTTAGACTAACTGTACCCACAGCATTTGAAAAGCAAAAATATAATAATTTCAACAGCTCTATTTGGCAATTCACTAGGTCTTTCAAAGCTTTTTGGTTAACTTCACTAAGTTTGCAAAGTTTAGTAATAGTTAGCATGATACAGGTCTGAACACTCCTGCCTAGGGAATACTTTAAAATTCAGCCAAATATTAAAAGTTCCAGCCAGAAATTCAGGAAATCTTCATAACTTCCTGAATGGGGTGATAGGAGATCATTTTTCTGGACTATAAGCTCTTTTTATTACTTGGTTTTCTTTTGCTTGTAGTTAAATTTAGCCTCACCATTTGAAAGATGCTTGCTCAAATTATAAATGGAGGTGCCCTGAAAGGCTTTGAGGAAGAAATTTACAAAATACAATTTGCATTGAACAGCAGAAGGAATGAAGTAACCGTTCATATTCATGGACTTACATTTCAAACCATTTGGCAGATTTAAATGATTAAACAGTTGAACAGAAAATGCATTAGATTTTTTACCTTCCCTTTTCTTGATTACCTTCTAAGGACTCTTCGCTTATTTTAAATAAAAACGGTATGTCAATTTGGTTTTGAGAATATAATAGCATTATTATGGTGGTGAACATTTGCTAGAGTAATTTTAATTTAGTATGACACACTCACATGTTTACATTACTGAGTGCCAAAACTGTCTTGAATAGATTAATTAATTGTACTCTTGAAGGAAGAGCAGGTAAAGATAAGGAGTTAGATTTAGTAGTAGGAATACTGGGAGGAAGTGGCCTCTGATGGGAAGATGAAGAGATTGCAGGAATTGTGGAAAGGAAGAACATGTCAGGGAAGCTTGGTCAGCTTAAGAAAGGCAGATCAGGAGAATGTGCAGAGCGTGACACTGCTCATATCAAAGGACTTCATCTTCTTTTCATCTGCTAACAGTCTTAGGACACCAATAAAGAATTATGTTGGAATTAAGCGATTAATAATTAGGACTTGAAATTATATTCTTGCTATGTTCTGATAATTTGAGTATCCTTTCTTGAAAAAAAAATAAATTACAGATTTCTTCACTTTTGACCAGAGGCCATTGTGATTTGCTCAACAATACTGTTAGGATAAAAAAAAATTGAAATCATAATATATGAAAAATAAAATCTTGTGTCTTTTGCAACTTTTTTTTTCTTTTTACTCATTGGAGTTAATAAAATACAGCACCTTTTTCTCCCCAGAAATATTAAGATTAAAGGAAGTGCAATAAGTTTCCTTTTTCCCAGTATCCCAATTTCTGTCAAGAACTATCAAAATTAAGTAATAAGATCCCAAAGTATGTTGATTAAACAACATCTCATTTTTCTAAACAGTCTCTGCAGAGATAGATGATTGTAATGTGGAAGACTTGGGTACTGCAAGTGTAGTATAGTATCTGTGGGCAAACAAGAGTATTTCTTCCTCCAGGGCTTTCATGCTTATACATTTTATAAGGAACTCAACTCTAGAAATGGAGGTTTAATTTGCATATTACATGTTGGTTATATTATCTAGAATACTCAAATACTTTTGACAGAATCTTTTTATGCCTTCATGTTAAGGATGGTGCATAGGAGTATTTGGTGTTTGATACCACCATGGTTCTTTAATAATAATACTCTTAAATTCTTCTCAGTGTTTTGTTGTGGGTTTCTTTACCTCAACAAGGCTAACAGAAGCTCTGTTAAAGAGTTCTGGATTTATTCAGCTGGCATCTTCTCTTAATACTGAGAATCTCTTAAATTGTAAGTTGGTGGGAGCCAGATCTTCCTGGGTTTTCTGTGCAAGTGGAATAAATTGTGATAAAATTATCTTTGGCATTTACAAAGGTTGTATATAATAATATCTTCTGTCTTTAATTGATCATAAGAAGTCAGCCCTTACCTGAGTCTATTTTCACTTATTCATTTTAATTTTTCCCATGGGCTTTGATACTTTCAAATTTCTATAAATTGGAGGGTCCGATTCTAGATTTTAAAAAAAAAAATACCTGTAAATAATACCAAATACAGTTGGGTTTTTTTTCTGGGCCCTAATATCTTTAGCTAAAATGAAAGCTTTGCTTTTTCCTTGTGAGTTATGGAAATGTAGATATTTGATTTTGAAAATAGATTTTGATGTTCCACAGAAGGGTGCTTTACCCTCTTTCTTTTAGTTTACTTTAAATCCACTCAAGCTGTTTTAGAGAACATGCCTTCAAGGTAGTCTCAAAATCTCTGTATTTGCATATACAAAATCACTAGAAATATCTCATAATCCTTTAAAATAATCTCTCAAGTGCAGGTAGGTGACTACAATATAAGTATATTAATGGTCTTAGCTACCTAAATGGATATGTGAATTATATAACGATCTATCTGTTTACCATTTGATTATGAAGGAATTTACAATATCAGTCGTGCTCTAAAAACTTATTAGATATACCAGTTTCTCCAATTCCTTATGTTGCTATTTATGTTGTGATTTACTGCCATACAGAACTACAGAAGCTGCAAGAGTCATTCACCATGCCTATTGTTACAACCTTGATATCTTAATTTTGCCAAGACACCTTGGTCTCCTGAATGATGCTTTAGATTGTCACAGAATTCCCTTGACTCCTGTCTCACATGCTTCTACGCTTTGTGTTAATTACAATGAAAGACCTACTGGGCCTTTGGGGGAATTCCTCTACAGAACACAGGCAATGTGCTTGAAAAACCTGAACATTTCTGAACTGCCTGGATATCATAAATGGTCTGGTTAGTTGTTCCAGTACCCTTTTTATCATTCTATAACCTTGCATACTGGACTGGGAGCCATACTTAAACAGATGTGTCGTTTATTAGGAAAATTGGGGCTGGGGAGAGGTAAGGGGAGGGAGAAGTCTCTGTTTATTTTGCATAACCTTGAGAACAGAAGAGTCAAGAAAATTCTCACAAGAAAGAAAACCAATTGCCATGACCTCTTGACAGAGCAGAAAACTGCATGGAGATAGGATAAAATTATCATGTCCATTCCTTATCCCAGTGGTTTAGAAAGAAAAGCACAGAATAGTAGAATTGGAGTGAAGACTCAACCTTTTGGTGGAAGCTTACACCCCTGGCACAACTTGAGGTCATTTCCTCTTGTCCTGTCACGTGTTACCTGAGCGAAGAGACTAGCACCCACTTCTCTACAACCTCCTTTCATGTAACTGTAGAGAGCAATAAGGTGTCCCCTGAGCCTCCTTTTCTTCGGACTAAATAGTCCCAGTTCCCTCAGCCACTCAACATCAGACTTATGCTCTAAGAACCATCCACCAGCTTAGTTGCCCTTCTCTGGACCTGCTCCAGCACCTTGGCGTCTTTCTTGTATTGAGGTGCCCAAAACTGAACACAGTACTCAAGGTTAGGTCTCACCAGTGGTGAATACATCACTTGTGACCAGCCACCAACTGGATTTAACTCCATTCACCAGCACTATTTGGGCCTGGCTGTCCAACCAGTGTTTGACCAAGCAGACCATACACCCGTCCATGTGTAGGACCACAATAACCTTACACACAGAACCTTTGGCAGACATATCTGATTCCTTTGACTTTATAGGATGATCCTCCTTTGCTTGCTTTCAAACTTTCAAACTCTCATTTAAGATTCTAATCTTACATCTTTTGCGGTTTTGTCTCCTAATATGACTGGTGTTTGACTGTTTACCAATTGCATACACACACAAGCAGGAACTCAGATGCTCCAATGTCTTACCATATCTTAGAAAGAACTTTGAAATAAAGAGATCCTTTGCCATTTCTGAAAACACCAGTGAACCCAAATTCCCTCATGATTTTTACAATGGTCCCTGAGCTCAGTCCCTGAGTAATAATTGGTTTCCTTTAGAATGGATTTATGTCTGTCTAATATTCACTACCAAGAAGTCGGAAACTAAGAAAAGAAAAAATCTGCAGAAATAAAGTGGAAAAAAAACCCCAAAAACAAATAAGCAAGAACCTTGAAGCAGAACCACATTTTTCTCATGAGGGTAAAATATATCTTTTATTATGTCTGCAATAAAGCTTTCAAAAAATCAGCCTATGGTATCATCAGTTGCACAAATTAGTCCTTGAGAAAGAATAAAACACATCTTGAAGCTAAATACCATGTACAGGATATTATCAGACACTTCAAACACTAATTGCATCTGGAAGCCTGACTAAAATAATTTAAGAAAATATATAAAATTAGTACAGTACTGTAGTAATGTAGTATTTCCTTTTTTATGAAAGTTAGAAAAAACAACATCAGTCACAGATAATTTGCAATAGATCTTTTTTTCTGAAAGAGAAAAAAAAGATAGCCTGTTAAGCCACCAAGAATTTAGCCCCACTGATCTTTTGGAATAATTAACATTTAAAAGAGAATTTTTGTTTGAAATGAGTACATTCAAGAACTGATTGTTAATGTTTCCTGAAATGTAATTAAACTAGAAAAAAACCCCAAATATATATTGATGTTCAGAATGGGACTGAATGTCACAGGTCTATAGGTACATGAGGTGTTTCAGAAAAGGAGATTGTGAATACAAATGTGATTGCAGATCCATACTCCACCATCAACCAGAGGGTATACACATAATTTTAGGACATTTATTTCCAACATACAATTGCATACTAAGATTGCTCAGATGTTAAGTATTTGCATCTCTGTGCTAAAGTAGTAAGGCTAAGTTTTGATTATTTAAATCTATAAGATTTATAATTTTATAAGAATTAATATTAAATAAATAGAAGTAAAAACAAAGAAATACAGAAAGGATGACAATCTTTTTGGTTTGGTTTTTCTTTTTTTTTTTTTTTTTTTTCAGGATTATATGTTTTGTAGAAGTGACATCCCTTGTTTATGCAAGACATTGCCAGGGTAACCAATGACAGTTTCTCAGAGATTCCTTTCATTATTAAATTACTAGTCCCTTCCTTTGACAGAGTACAGACATAGCAAGATTCATTTATTCATTTGATTTTACAAAGCATGGAGTTTTTGATGCATCAACTAATTAAGGAATCAGAAGGAAGTTAAAAAGTCAGTGAATGAAGTCTCTAAATTCTTTACATACCAGTTGTATACCCCTCCCAACTAAGTACAACACATTTCAGTTTAAACACATATTTAATGTATTCATATTTAAGAGTATGTTTAGGTGCTTATCACTTACAGATGTGCTTCAGCACTCTTTAAATGTTTTTCTGAAGCCGAATCCAAATGCAACCTTTGCTGTGGAAAATGCCTTCAGGAGTAGAGAATTCAAACCTGCAAGCTCACCTGAAACACTGGCTGAAAAACATTACCTTATTACAGAAAACTTCTTTTCTGAGTTATTTTCCTGGAGACAGAATTAAGTCAGTTTTATGTGGGATTTCTTGAAGATTTATTTCAAGGAGAGCTGGCTGATAGTTTACCATTCTCCACATATTGACATTCCAATAGCAAAAGGAGAGAAAATAAAGTTGCTAGGTGACAGCAGCCTATTTACTAGAACTCTGTAAAAAACTGGAAACACTGAACAAAATTTTCTATTTCCTCTTTTACTTGTAACTGGAATTTATGGACACACAAAAGCTGAAAATGCAGAAAGTTCTGTGGGATATTCCATAGGATTTTTTAATGAAGTCTTGTTTCAAGGGAATAAAATGGAAAATTTCTGTATTTCTAGAAAGGGAGGCAGGGATGCCAAAAAGATGGTTAGGTGTGTTATCACCAGTAACACAGAATCAGTGAAAAGGTAACCTGTTGCAAAGGAAAAGTGATCAGCCTAGATGCTTGTTTTCTTATGAAACAAGACAGCTTAAGAGCCTGGCAGATGGAGAGAGAGTAAGATGGCTATTTTGGAATTATCTCGTCAAGAAACCTGTGATGACAGAGAATTGAATGGTTTCTCCTGAGATAAGTTGTCCTAGAACTTCAAAGGATTCCTTGGGACAACTAACTATACTTGCCACTGAGCCTGCAGAAAGCCAGTATTTATACTGAGTAGTTCAAATCACAAAGAACATTTTCACATTTTTTCCTGGGGGGGGTGGGAAGAGTGGGTCAGTCTAATTTTTTGGTTAAAAGACAAGAAGTTTATTAACAATGGAATTAGTTCATAACTTAGATGTTAATTTGTAAGATAGGTTACAATACAACCTAAAGAAAAGATCAGTAGCCCTAATATTAAGTGATTGTTAGGATTAATTAGTGAAAAACACATTACTAATCTTATCAAAGTCAGAGGAAGGCTCATTTTATCTTTTTTTGAGTCTGAGAGTCTAATGTTTCCCTGAAGGAAAAAAGATAAAGTATGAAAGGAAAATGTCTGAAGTGTGCTTTGTGTAGCACTAGTTCTGCACTTTTATGGATATTTCTGTGACTTCATTTGCCTGCAAATGTAACAATTATCAAACTGAAAAGAAGCAGAATGGAAGTAGTTACATATTCCTTTTAAGCAAGCATACAGAGGGCTAGACAGGAGCAATTTAGAGTAAAGAACACTGTTTGCCTTTTTTTATTGCTTGCAAAATGCCAGGAGAGTTTCAAAGTAATAGCTTTTACTTAAAAAAAAAAAAATAAAAAAAAAATAAAAGACCTTGCCTCAGAAAAGGCCAAATTTTAAAAGCCTTCACCTTTTCAACCTGATACATAAGTGTTCTGTATGCTTTAGCACTACAAAACTTGTATTCATTTATATATTTATTTATTTATAAGATGTGGGTTGATTTTGAGCTTCTGAAAGTTGTATGGCAAGGTTTTCAGTTTTGTTTTTTTTTTAAGTTGCTTTTAATTTTCAGTTTTCTTTACTTTTTTTAAGTTGCTTTGAGTTTTCACAACCAGCAACAACACGCTTTGTCATGTATACATTTGGGGTTATTTTTCATAGACATTTCTGCAATACCTATATATTTTTTCCATGGTTCAGTGTTCTCTTTGTTACTTATTTGACCAAAAGCTCATTTGTCTTTCAAATGTTTAATGTGGTTTATGAAGTGGTGTATACAGGATTCTACATTTGGACAGCTTGAAGAGGAAAACATACAGCAAAAATTTTCCATCCAGGACATCTTTGCTTTGTAGAAAAAAACTTGAATTCCACCTTTTAAAACTTCCGATACATTCATTATTGTGCTTTGCAAGCTGTGGATTTTGGAGGAATTGGAGTGTAGTAAGATTGAAAAATCCACTTCTTATGATGCTACTAGCAAATATTGATCTTTCTTACCTGAATAAAATAAAACTTGGAGATTTACCTTACTTTTAACCCAAGCATAGCTTACGTTTACTGAAAAGAGAGAGTAAATAAATGCTTTATGTGCTGGCAAGGAAACAGCAAGGGTAATATACTCATGTTGCACTCAAATACCATTCAAATAGCAAGAAGGTCTTTGACTCAGATTTCTAAACCTCTTCTGAGCATTTTCCAGCTCTCGTATCTATGTTGGCCAAATGTCTAAGTTCACTGTGCTTCATGTTGCTTTGCAGTGTACTTTCTATCCAGTGTGAAATGAGAGATGCAGCGCTGAAGCTCCTGAGCCCTTCCTCTGGCAGACACTGTCCACCTACTGAGCCTATGACCCATGTCCTTACATGGCCTCCTTTTCCTATTCCTAGCCCTTTATCCCTGGTGTGTATGGGATCCTGAGCACAGAGGCACTGTAGACTCCTACTTCCCCAAAGCCAAACACACCTATGATCTGCACAGCCCAATTTGCCTTGTGGCAGCAAGCAGCTGCATCAGGCAAGGCTCAGAGCCAGAAGCTGCTGCCACACCTCATGTCCTTTGATCTGAGGCTTTTCACTGTCTCCTCTACCAGATGAAGCTTGTTGGTAGGGCTCACAATCTGCCCGCCAGCTGCACCTGGCCCATCAAGGCAGTGTGCGGAGGAGACACCACTATGTAGCACTGCAGATGGAGAAAGGGGTCTGCCAGCTAGGGCCTCCCCATTGAGGAGCCTGGAAGAGTCCATTTCGTGGGCTGACGCTTTGAACTCTCATCGCATTGCTGCCTCCCACATCTGGAGCCTGAGGTGAAGGAAGATGAAAGAAGTCTGGGGAGTGCAGAGGTTTGCGAGGCACACTGGGAATGCTCACAGCCTGCAAGGAGGGCTCATGATTTGGCCATTTCCCAACCTGGCTTGTTATAGCTCGTGGTTAGAGGACCTATTTCTTGAGCTTATGCACTGCACACTACCATGGATCAATTGGAGTGTATGTACATAAACCAAAGGTTGTTAACAGGTGCTTGAATTAATTAATACAAAGAGTGACTCTGATAATATTCAAGGATATCGCCTGCATTGATCTGAACAGTTTTCAGAGATACTGCTAATACCCAAATGCTGTCAGAGTCACAGGCATTCAACATTTCTAAAACTTGTTTGATAGCTTACCCACTATATGTTCCTATTGACTTCAACAAGCTTTGAATCAAATTTAAAACATCAAAAGGAAGAAAAAAAGGAGAAAAGAATTTCCAGTAAATACTGCTTTCCAATTCTGCTAGGCTTTGTAGTAAATCTGTTAAAAGAAAGGGCAAGTCAATGTGTCTCCAACTCAGGCAAGCCTATGAGCATGACCATTAGCCTCCTTCTGTTCAGTAAGACTTAAGCACTTGCACATTTCTAAATAAGGACGTTTTTGTGAATGGAGAGCTTCAGCTGTACACTGTACATTAGTATTAAAGCATAAATCAGAAAGTGTATTTCTTTCTGACCTGTGAATTTTAGTGCCTTTATGGTTTGTGACATTGTGAATGTTAGTGTTAGAGGAGGCAAAGAAAACAGCTTTTGCAAATATATTACCATGTAAATTTTAGTCTCCCTGGTCTTTTTAGAATAACAAACAACTATGCATAATGAATTGTAATTTTGCTGGAAGAAGTGACATTAGCACCATACTCATAAATACCCAAAAGGCAGGGAGTGTCCCAGGGGCAGACACTTTCTTTCAATGGTGTGATATAATGTTCTCATCACGGACAGTATTTGTTGCTCATGTCTCTTGAGAGATGATTAAAACAGAAGATGAGCAAGTAAGCAGACACAAAGCACCCCCCACTATGTTTGTTTCATAGGCTTGCTTCTATTAGTTTAAAACACAGTGTATTAATATGGGATCTGAGAATGATTACTTTCCTAGTTCTGCTTTATTACTGGTTTGGGGTTTTTTAGTTGTTGTTTTGTAGATAAATGAATAAAGAAATCACCAAAACGTTAATCCCTTCTAAAAACTACTTCTACACTAAGCTATAATGCCTGTCGCAATAGACTGTGTACAACCTCATCAATTATGACTTAGCTTCCTTTAGCTAAATTTCATACCGCTTTCTTTGTGAGCACAAACTGAAGAGCATTTTGTTACATTCCCTCTTCCTATGGGCTAATCCAGCAGAAATTAAAATAAAATAATTACTGTGAAATTGTTCATATGTTATTTACTTAGCGTTAAATAAAGAATAACGACTATGGTACAGTCGTTTTTTTAGATGAACAAAAGGCCTTTTTTGATTGTTAGTCCTTCAGAAGGACAGGTGACATTTCCTGCAACACTGACTTCAGTTCATAATCCCCTTTTGGCAGGCTGAGGAGAATTACAGTTTTAACAGTTTTCACAGTTAGGCACTCTGCTCACATGAAACACCATGGATAGGTTCACTTCAGCCAAATCTCATTGTCAATTTTTGTTTTTTTGAAGTTGACCTCTTATCATAGATTTAATTCATAACACCTAAAAATAAATCTGGTTTCTGTAAAGTAGAAAACATATTAATTAATGATAATTTATATTTGTCCTTTCACTATTACAGTATTTTAGAAACTGCAGTACTTAGTAATATGATGCTGAAATTTGAAATTTTAGCTTTAATTTATTGAAGTTGGAACTCCATTCCTATTTTGCTGTACCATTCAGCATCTTTTATATAAAATCTTTTCCAATAAATTTCTCTATTGAAGGAAATTTTTTTTGAGTAGCAAAATTATTTAGGTTCACTTTGGATCACTTTTGGAGCCCCACCAACAAAGAAGGTAGCTGTGCCAGAAGTAATGCTGCCACTTAAAATTCAATTTCCTGTGTGTAATTTGTGAAATGTGAATACTTTATGAGAGATATGTGTAAAAAAGTACAATTAAGAAAAATCCTAACTTATAATGGGCATAGATTAGCATGTATCATTACAATATCATCATCAAATGACCTATTGTCAATGACTGGGAGGTGGCAAACCTATAAACATACCTGGATTTAAAATAAATTAGGAGAATGATAAAGAATTTTTGGCTTGTGAAAGAGGACTCTTATGAAGATATAGAATAGCCATAAAATGAAAAAGGAAATCATAATCCTTATTATTAGAATTATTAGAAATGTACCTAGACTATGAACTTTAATTATCTAAGTTCAGGTTTAAACTAGAGCTTCTAATCTAATATGCAAATTTCAAGAATCTTGGATTCTAGGTTTTGATTCAATCTTTTAATTTTGAATTATTATTTGGATGAACAAGTTTTCCGTGTTTCCTTACAATATTAACTGCATCATAATTAATTGCATCATATTATAGTTTGAAGCTGCTACTCAAATATGATTATAGCCCAAATATTTTAAATATTAGTAGACATTTTCAGTAATCTTTTCTACTTCATTTTACAAGTAATAGCCTTGTATTCAAGCAGTCTGCCTGTACTCTGTATCATTAAAATTCTTTTTTTTTTTGATTTTTTTTTCCAAAATGTGTTTTCATTACTTTTTTTTTGTTTGTTTGTTAATAAGGTTATCTGATTTTTATACATTTTAGGGACCAGCCTGTCACATGGGAAAGCTACAGATGTCCAAACATAATAGGATCTGCTATGTGACTTCACACCAGGCTGGCCCTTGCAACCCAGACCTAACAGGGACCAGTACCTACTGGGGAGTTTGCAAAAGGCCCCTCAGCATAGAAGAGACACAAGAGTTATCATTGAAAGGGTATATTTGCAGTCACGTGAATGTGGAAGTTCCAGCTTGTGATGTTGACTACCAAACAAGGCAGGACAATACAATTTAGACAAGGAATAAGCAGCTCTATGAACAAATCCTGAAGGAACCTTTCAAAGAGAGCTGTCTTTTTACTGTCTTCCTTACTTTTAATTTTCAATCCTCTGTCTTAGATTCACACCCCTAAAAACTGCTTTGCTCTAGAGTGAATGTTAGATAATGTTGTTTTCAAATTACAGGACATTAATACAACACATTACAAATTTTGCTCTAATACTGTAAGAAACCTGCTGCACAAATCAAGGGTTTTGAGCTTTCATTTCTACATTATTGTAAACAGTGGGTTTAGCTTTTAATATTTTTCAGGGTTTGGGGTAGTTTTTTTCGCTGTTGAACTGGTCTTCCGTTACCTTTATTAAAAAAATAAAAAAGAAAAAAAAAAAGAAGTCTCAGAATCCTTTTAGTGCATTACAAGTTCACTATGAAGTATTTACCCTATATATTTCAATTATATAATTATATATTATATTAAAAATACAATAATTCTTTGTGTGAACTCATGCTGAGTTCAAGTAAGGAGAGAGTTTTACAGGTAGGTTATAAACCCCAGAAAACACAAGTTTATAATGGAAATGCTAATGAACTTTCTAACTGCCCACTAAACTGCTGCTGGAATGATTTTCTACTCTGTGTAATGGCCACTTTAAGGTTTTCTATTTTAACCCTGTAAAGACAAAGCACACATTTCAGAAGGTGCAATTTTGAATAAAAATAGAATGATTATTATTATTATAGTACTATATCATTATCATTCAGTTTATTCAGCTATTAATTTCCTCCTCATAATCTTGTTAACCTGAGTATTTCATTTTGCCTGTTGTAACTGACAATAGACAAAGAAAAGGTTTTATCTAATGGGACAGAATACCATGGAAAATCTGGAGCACCAATGCTTTTCTTAAGATATAAACTTTCTGTGTGATCTCAAAGACAAATAAAAGGCTCTTTTACAACTAGTCTAGTAAAACCATCTTGCAGCATTTTTCCTTTTCTTTCTATTTGATTGAGCATAGAGGCAAGTATTTTTGTATCGCTGTTCATGATCTATTTTGCCCTTTTCTTAGAGAAAAGCTCATTCATAAAGAACTGGGGAATCTGTGATAGTAACAACAATGACTTCACTAGTAATAAGTTTAACTCATGTCAAGAACATTCATCAAATTCCTTCTGGCTTGGGTTTTAAAATTTTCTTTAGCACATGAAGTATTTATAAAAGGCACACATAGGCTTAATGTGCAAGGCTTGTAAATTTTTAGTTTCATCCTATTTCTGTTAATCTAAGAATCTATTTGATGTCTAAACTCCAAAGCTGGTTCCTGACTAAAATGTTTATCAATTTTATTTTCTGGAGTGTTGTATGTGCTACATAAACCAGTATTATTAATAAATCAAAATAGAATACCTTTAGAATGTAATTTTCCAAACCACTTATTAAAATTATGAAATATATAGGAGATACAATTTCTGGAGAATCACAGTGAAATTGAAATTTGTAATTCTAGCCTTTCCTGTTTATCCACAGATTACTCTTTACATTTTTCCATGTGATGACTATAATATTTTAGATTTTATAGAGCAGATGCACATTACACCAAACCCTTTGAGCAGTGTGAGAGTCTAGGAAAGATTCTCATAATTGGTCATACATCTACAATTATAATCATTTTACATTCATATACCTTCTTTATAAATATAAAATAATTCAAACTATTAGGGTATTAATTTACTATGAGATAAAAAATAATTTTAATTTAAATGACAATAAGGTTTCTTTACACATCTTTTATTACTCAACATATTTAGCAGCTTGCAAATCGGACTTGTAAGATTCATTCATGCTGAATGAATATAGTGTAATACATCACAAAGTCTGTAAGCAGTGATGAAAATGTGTTTTCAGAAGAGTTTGCCTGTGGTCTACTTTTCCAATTGAAATAAATATGTGTTTTATCAATGAGACTCATAATCTTTTTAACACTAATTTAATAGAAGCATAGACAGGTAGGCTGGTGCTACAGACTTCACTTCTTGGGTTACTAATAGGAGTGGAAGTAATTTCACTGTACTGCATACATTCTATTATAAGAGGATGATATAAATAACAGCATGGGATGGCAAGATTAATCATCTAAAAGGCTGATAAATTATATAGCCTAGTCTTTTATACAATTACTGTGTAAAATTTAATGTGTTTTCAAAGTATAATTTTTCTTAATTTTCATAGATTCTTTTAATTTCATTTCATTTTTTTCTTCAGAATTAGACTTGCAGTTTTTGCACTAAAATTAAAATATTCTAAAGCATTAATTTATTGAGTATTTTTAGATGAATGGTTTGACTAACCAGTATACATAAAACAAGGAAAAGAAAAAGTTACCTGATTCAACTGCAAGCACCTCTTGTTCTGGGTTTCCTTTCAGTTGCTTTTGTTATGTTTTTATTCTGTCAATGTCGGTAAGGGGATGATGAATGTCTCTTTTTAGTTCAAGGATTAAGAGTAATGTAGTAATCACAGAGTCCTTCCTTTAGGAACAACAAAAAAAAATTACAATTTTCCAGGAACTGAAGAGCTCTGTTTAATATTTCTTTGAGGATTTCCTCTCTGACAGTAGGCAAATTTCTTTCACAGTTCCTTATAGAGTTGTCTTTTACAAACTTCCAACCAGCAGAGTTGTTTGTACTGCCTATCTTAGGTGGCATAGGCACATGTGTGTAATCAGGTGCAGATAGTCAGATTCTATTTTGTGAGCCAGACTCCTACTGGCAGCTTTAAAGACCTGCAGTTGACCAGCTGTTGGGTGAGGAGATCTTTGAGCAAGGTCAGTCCTGTATGAATGGGGGTTTTTGGACCCATCCTGGCTTATGCTATAGAGAAGGAGAGTCAGGGTACATCTACTCTCATATTGCATGAGAAAAGTCTTTCAGGTCATAGAAGGTGGGTTGATCCTGTTCCTTTGTCTGAAAGACAATTGACATAAATGTGTTTTCAATAGTCAAATTTGCTAGGTAATATATTGATTACTTTGGTTATCAATTTATTTTTATTGTTAATATTTAGTTCCATAAACCTTTTAAAGTTTCTGCAAAGAAAGTAACTTACATGGCTTTACTCTGTCTATCATGGAAGTTTGCTCATTTTACTAAAAACAACCCCAAATTAACATAAATTATTCACTATGCCAATGCCCATAGTTCACTTCTGGATTAAAAGTACTGAGAAAACTGTACCACTTTTTTTTTATATTGCACTTGGTTTTAAAACATGGTGTGTTTTTTGGGGGTTTTTGTTAGGTTTTTTTTATTGAGTTTCAAATTAAAAAGAGAAAACAACAATAAATTAACTGGTCTCAACCTAAGTGAGAATCCTATTTATGAGGCCTGTAGCTTGTGTGCTTCCTCACTGTCCAGTGTATCAGTAACAAAAGACTATGAATGTCTTCTCATTGTTTTCAGTTTGCTTTGCTTATTGTTTAACAAGACAACCATGCTAATTGGATGTGATAAGTAATGTTTCATTTTATGTCCATTTATTTTCCATCTGACAAAAAATTTATCTTCTTATTGATAACATGAAGATCTCTCAGAAGAAACACTCTAGAACAGACCCAGTGACAGACTGCATTTTCTATGAAACTAAAGCACAATTTTGTTTAATATTTAGACTTTCAAAAGAGACCTAGGACGAGTGCTTCTTCTAGACATAAGATAAGGGTTTTGTGTAGTCTTCTCTTCTCTAGGCCGAACAACTCTAGATCTTTCAGCCTGTCTTCACAAGGGAGGTGCTCCAGCCCTCTGATCATCTTTGTGGCCCTCTTCTGGACTCACTTCAGCAGGTCCATGTCTTTCTTATGCTGGGCTCCTCAAAGTTGAACACAGTACTCCAGGTGGAATCTCAAGAGAGTAGAGTAAAGATGTAGAATCATTTCCCTCAACCTTCTGGCCACGTTTCTTTTGGTGCAGCTCAGAATGTGATTAGATTTCTGTGCTGCAAGCACTTTTCTGGTTCATTTTCAGCTTTTCCTCCACCAACACCCCCAAGTCCTTCATCATAATGCTGCTTGGAAACTACTCTTTGACCAGACTGTGTTTGTACTTTAGTTTTCTTTGCATTCTTCATCTGACATGGAAGTTTTAGTATTGATTTGACCAGTGTTCACTGTGCAGAAATCTACCATCTGTGAGCATTTTTGTTGCACTCCCTTCTACAATCAAGCCTGAGATCTTTCAGGAGAAAGCACTGAATTACCTTAAAACCCCTCATTTGCACTGACATTACCAGAGTACTGCACTGTGAATGTCTTCCATAATGCATAGTGTTCAAATAGCTGTAGGACTTTTCTAAATTGCTCTGGTTTATTGTAACAATAAAGTTCTGGAAATGTAGCCTTACTGCCATGAACCTTTTCAACATACTTATTTTTAAAAAAATATACCTGTTATTTGGGCTATTTTAACCTTCTGCTTTGATTTTGCTACTCAAAGATTTGATGGTCTTATCATCAAGTACATATTATGACAGACATGTGGTCTCTGAGAACTTGGAAGTCACATACTATTTTTTCACATGCAAATACCAATAGTTTCAGCACCAGGCTTTAAGTTTCTGTCCTTTTTTAAAAAAAATTTTGCCTCTTGTACAGCACTTGTCACTCTTAGCTAAATGTCCTATTCACTGAATGTACTAGAATAATATCAGCCAAGCAATTCAAATAGCAGTGTAACTTCTGTATTTGTGTGTCCCCAGGATGATGCTGTGAAAACAAAGCCTTTCAGGAAATGTTGCTGAGTGCCAGTGACTCTAAAGTGCCTAATCTAACTCTTTCATTAGTACTACATATTTATTAAGAATTTCCCTTTCCAAGGGTCTGAAGGTTGGTTTTATTTGGAAACACAGCTTTACATCTGAAACTGATTGTCTTTTTGTTTCGATGGACTGAAAAAAATGGCTAAAAAATGATCAGAGATTCTTCATGTGATAATTACTATTTTCCCAATATCTTTGAATTGTGATTGCATACACAATTATCTTATGCTTAATGAATAAATATTACCAGGAGATATCTGTTTAACTTTCCAAGTCTGTGGGATCAAGGGAGAGAAATAAAATGGTAAACAAGCTACATTCTTGTCATGAGTATTCCCTAATGTTTTCATGGTATGTGTAGAACTCCTCAAAGGTAAGCAAGAACTGCCATTAATCAAAAGATGCTGATTGGTAGAAAGGAAATTGGTTTGATACTTGCTGAAAATCCCAAGAAAAAGTATTTCTAATGAGCTCTTAGGAATTTCACCTTTAGTTCAGAGATGAGATTACTATTACTGCTCAACAGCTTGTCTAGTGTGCTTATTCTCATAATGATGCACTTGTGAGTAGTGATGCAGTTTGGATATACTTCTGCCTCCTTGACATCTTCTTCCTTAGATATAGTCCTGTCATGAAAATGGAGATTAATAACTTTACAGAGCACTCAGTTGTGGGCAGGATCATGGACAAGCAACACTTGAATATGTGGCCAGATTAAGTGGAACTCCAAAAAAAGCTGCCTGTGCCCTTTGTATCTGAGAGGCTTTATTCCTGTGCTTCCCTAATAATTCATCTTCAGATATTTCCATTTTCCTTCCTGGCATCAGTTTTATGCATTGGGTACTACTCTTCATATAACATAAGTAATTGGGCACAATGGTATTCAATTGCATGTATCAGAGACAAACTTTGTATTCTGGTTACAATCACGTATCACTTTTTCTATCTGGGGTCTTGAAAATTTTGTAATATACAGTACTCTTAAGTTTTCTGTAAGCATTTCCTATATTCTGGAGACAGCTGAAGATATTAGGTTTAAGGGGATATTCTGCATGAAGAGGTTGATAAATTCATGGTTTATTTTCACAAGTTTTGGGAAACTACTCCAGCATATGACAATGACTCTGTGTGCATGTTAGTAGTGATCTTTGAAGTTCAGGTAATGAGGACATGAAGGTTATTATTTAAGGAATTATTTATTTAAGGAATTATTATTTAAGGAGATTTTTAAAAGTTTCATATGAGGTATATCTGATGTTTGCATGGGCATAAGCAGCAAGAGATTAGGTTGCACAAACAAATTGTTAGGATGTTTGAGCTCGAATCTGCACAAAAAGCCACTAAGTGTATGAGGTCTGCCTAGTTATATAAAGGTCCAATAATTTGAATATATATTATCTTTGCTCTTTTTAATAAATAATCACAATTTAAACTCTGTTCTACTGATTCATTGTTCACTGATTCACGGTTTCTATTTTGGTCTTCATTTGGATGAACACATTATCATATGTCTCGTTCTTGACACATGCCAGTGTGAATAATTCCTAACCTCCCTTCGTACAAATGTTTATCTACCAGTGACACTTAAGATCACTATTCCCTTTTTATCCAAATTCTCACTGAAGACTCATGTAAATCCTAAAAGAACCCCCAAATCATCAAACAATTGTGAGTGTAACTAGTGATGTTCTATCGATTTTTCTCACTTCCACTCCTCTTTTTCTTTGTCCAGAGCATTAATAATTCCACCGCTATAACTAATGCATCATATTAGTTTCAGTCATTTCTTTATATGCCATGCTGAACAGCTCCTCTTCATCATTGATAGTATTGTATTTTATATCTGTATGTAAAATCTTTACTGCTTTTCCATTACAGACTTCAGTAATTCTGTACATGATCAGATAGTTTAGCTTTGTCTGATTTTACAGGCCCTATAAAGGGCCTTCACAGTTTTTTATGTATAGCTTAAAGTTTCTCTGTTGACCAGAAATGAGCAAAGCTTTTTCTAACAGGGAATTATCACATGTAAAGTAGATATGCTGGTTGCATGATACAAATTGCAAAAATTCAGAACTCTTCTTAAAGCTGGCCAGATATGATCAAAATGATGGTTCTGAAATGCATTTGATTTCTGCATAGCTGACAGTTTGGCTATATGCATTCCTCTACATACCCACAATCTTTTGTATAAACATTTGATCAGCATTTTGCTGCTCACAAGAATGAGTATCCTCAGAGGGGTATCTCTGCATTCAGGCACATTGCATAGGAACATTTTTTCCCTTTGGAACAGTCTTTATCCTTCTGTGCTTTAAGTTGCAGTCATTTGGTAAATACAGATGTGACACATGAGAAGTATTGCAAATCCTGGAAGAAAGTTGTCAAAATGAATAATTTTGTATTGCCAGCATTACTACCACACCTTGTGAAACATGGAAGATTCTTAGGTACAAAAGGGTTGCATTCAATATTTATTTAGAATGCTACGTGATCCAGGCATCATTATAATCCCGACTGATGAGCTAAATAGAAAGGACAAAGTATATTGAAGAAGTTTAAAGGGTAGACATACTGATGTCTTTAGTCACAGCTACAGCAGACAAAGAGGTAAAATATTATTGTCTTTTTCTTCACAAAAATCAACCAATTGTTTGGAACAAACACATAGACAATCTCCTATTTCCACAGAGGGAAAAAACCCCCAAAGAAATATAAACAGAATAGCAGAGTAACCATGCAGCTCTAGGTTATGTAGCAAAGATAACCTTTAAGGAAGAGGAGAAACACCATAAAATTTGTGACATTCATTTTTCAAAATTTCAACTTCTGTGAACCCATGCTAACAGTATGACAGATTAGACATTCTGAAATCTCTAATGTAGTAATGGTAGAAAGCAACTACTTTGGGATTCATAGTCCACCCTACTACTTTTATAAATTCCATCCATGAAATAAGATGTTGGAAGTTTTTTTTTTTTAGTTTAAGATTACTAAGATGCAGAGCATGTTCCATAATTCTCAATTTTGTAGGTACCAAGAGAAAATATTATAGTGGTTTAACATGACAGGTAGACAAATGGTACAGAGACTTTCACTAAATGTTCCTTAATTCATTGACAAAAGAGTACATTAGAAGTCATTGTTCTTGCTCTCAAATTTTCTATACATAAATGACTGAGCACTAAAGTCCTCTAAGAGAAACACATTTAATATAGAAATTAATGCTGTTCTGAGATTTGATCCAGATATTAGAACAAATCCAAACTGTGTTTATGTAACCTGTCAACATGTACATACTATTTACACTATACACTTCATTTGAATTATGATTGGAAGTATACAAAAGTAACTAACATATTGTTTTGTCAACCTTTAATTAAACACTGCAATAAAAAGCACTATTACCAGACTACAATATAAGAAATTTACATTTTCTGATTGCCTACTGTTTGAATTTCCACATTCTGAAATTAGCCACGTGCGCAAAGCAAACCAGAGAAAGCGGTTAGAGAAGAGTGTTTACAAACTCTGTTCAGCACACTAAGATGTTGGTAAGGCTTTCCACCCATTCTTTCCATCATGCATCATTACTTATTAAGTTTTGTTTCAATGGAAACTAGCCCCTCTCTTAAAAAACAAAACAACACTACAAAAAAACCCAACAAATTACCAGTAAATGAACAAACAAAACCACAAACCAGAAAATTCTCATAAATAGTAGTTTATTAGTAGTTTTGTGCAATTAAAGTCACAGTTCAGTTTGTAGTGGTAGGACAGCATTGGAAAAAATTATGCCAAATCTTTTGGACCTTTACACCTGCAGACTAAAAAGGAAGCATTGGTTTAGTGTTAACACTGTGATCAAGTAAAGCTCTTAAATATATAACTTTAAAGACAAGAGTGTCTACATTTCAGTTAAACACTTTATAACAAGTGCAACTATTTGTTTACATTTAAGTAAACAAATGTACATATTTGTTGCCTTTGCTGATTAAGTTAGAAAAGTGAGACTAATATGCATGAAAGAATTTAGCTTCCGGGGTTCTCTGTCAATGCTGTTGACATATTCATTAGATTCAATTCATATTAATCTTCAAAACAGAAATATTTTCTACTTGCCAGTGAACTGCTGGGAATTCTAGCTGCAAACATAGCAATCTCAATAGTTGAAGACTGACCTATCCTATCAAATGAACATGCACATACGCCATTTGAAAATGTTGAATCTAAACATTTAATTTGGATTGCAGATTAGGTTTCATCACTCTGATATGAATTACTAGTATTTGAACAGCTCATAAGTGTTTGAGTATTTATGAAAATGTCAAGTCTCAGAGTTCTTATAGATGTATATATTTAGCTAAAATACCATATTATATTTTATTGTCAATATTTCAGTCCTTTAGAAAGAGTAAGCAACACTGTTGCTGAGGTGATAATGACAGAAGAGGTATTGAGGTAACAGATATGAGCAAAGTACTTATGTTATGAAAAGTATTTAATGATACCCAGTAGAAATTCACAAATAGTGGATACAGTCAAACAAGATAGGCTAAGAACAAACAATTTAACAACACAAGCAGATATACAGAACTAATTGTCTGCCTGTAAACAGCAACACATATAATTTTCAGTTTGTTTTGTAGAACATATAATTTTGCTGCTTTTATTTTTATTCAACTATTTGTGATAAAACTATGATTCTGCAAAGGAAAATGGTCATTTTTGCATCATGTGGTCAAACTGTGGCAAGCTAGCTTGAGATGATTTTGGCTGATATTTGCTTGAGTGATTCTGGTTGACCATGAGATCATGTGGAAACTAGAAAAATAAAAAAGCAAGCTAAAGAGAATAAACTGTTTCTGCATATCTTCAAAGACCAAAATAACCTAATGTTGCACACAGATGTTATGAGGTTAATTTTTTATGAATAACAATTTTATAGAAATATACAAGAATACATACACTGTTTGCTATTTCTGAACACTAGATAAAGCATCTAAAATTATTTTTTAAAATAATTAAAAAACATTAAAGTTACTATTTTTAAAAAAGCAAAAAATCACAGACATTATTCAGCATCTCATACTTGTGTTTTCTTTATACTATATGGAAAGCCAGAGAAATAAGTGCAAAATACTTATGAGAAGTGATAAACTTAATGTAAGATACCATTAATACTCTCTTAAGGTTTCCATTGTTTTTCTAAATATTTCTGAACACACATAAGAACAATACATTCACTCCAAGGCACACAAAGAAATTATTTTTTAATGTTTTGTTTTGACAGAAAGAACATTGCAAGCTCTTTGCCATGGATTGATAATCTGTACTGAGACATATGTGCCCGCTTATTGAACACAATAAATGTACCTACGCCAATGTTTTAGAGTGGTTTACTCTCAAGAAAGTCAATACAGAAATATTTCTGTTGCTCCCACAATTATTGTCTCTTCTAGATGGCCTGACAAGGAGGCCCAGGGTAGTTCTCTTAGAAGAAACATTATTTCTGACTACCTTTCTTGCAGAGGGGGGGGCTAGAAAATGAGAAAATATCAGAAAAAAATATTTCAAATAGGCAGAACCCAGAAACAGTACCTTCAGATTGGTTGTTTTGTAGTTGCTTACTATATGTCTCTTTTATTGAGAACTTTTCATTTCTATTAGCCTATTTACTGCTACTATTATTCTGATAATGTAACTTTGTGACTTGCTATTTATTCATCACTACTGCTGGATAAAAATCCTTATAAGCTATGGGAGTACTTCCAAAATTCCAGGTTCACATTCATACCTTGGCTGTATGTCATGTCCATACGCCTTTTCTAATTTGCTGCCTTCTGAACATGTGCATGCATGAGCGTGCACATACACACGCACACACACACATTGCTGTCTACACCTTCATTCTTTACTACATTTAATGTGTAAAGGCTTGAGGACATAAGTGGTTTTCTGAGTCCTCCTCTTCTGGCCATACAGATAGTTATGACTATACCCTAAATTTTCTACATTTAAAATAAAAGGGATTAGTCAAACATCTTAATATCATTTCTAAGTCTGTACATTTTTACATTCCACAATGATCTTCTTAATAAAAAAGCCAAACCGCAACCTTCTATATTTATAAATTATATTTATATATCTTGTTGGAGAATTTGATACACACATTACATCTCACACACATATTCAGCTGACATGTCAGGCTGTGTTAACATAATACACATCTGCAACAAAAATATCACATTAGTTATAAAAAGAAAAAGATGCAGTACCAGCAAAGAGTTGGTTGGATTTTTCCTGGTTTTTTTAAACTTGGCCATTCACATGCATGCGTTTGGTAGAAGTATAAATCACTCAATGGCTTTGCAAAAACACATCTTGAACATTTTTCAGAACTTTCATCTTTCCTACAGCACACAACAGTAACGTGTACTAGGTATTTTAAAATCCATTTAACACAGAAATTGATCTTTTGTTTTCAGAAAAAAAGTAATTGGAAATCCAACTTTTCAGCTATTCCTGAGAGAGATACAGTAGAAACAAACAGGTTTATCCAGTAAGCCAATTATAACACACTTGAATGCACGACACTCTTTAACTAATATTAGCCTACATTTCTAGGTGGGAAAGACCATGGAAATGAGAAAATCTTTGTGAATTTGAGAAAATACAAAAATCCACTCATATCTTGAGTGGAATTTCTCAGCTGCATCACTGCAGTAATGCTACATAACTCTGTCTGCTGTCGTAGATGAAAATAACTTTTCTAGCTGAAACTCCCAGGAAAATTTGTTTCTTGGTATTACTGTGTGACCTTGGAAAGCTATTAAGGGCTAGATTAAAAAAAAAGGATTAGATCATCCATTTCCTAGCACTGAATTAAAAACCTGACTTAAGTGCGTAGAATTGCAATGTGCTAGATTTGTCACAAAGAGACTACACACAACCAGACAGGCTTCTCAGATGAACATTAACTTCATCACCCAGGAAGGAAAAGCAAAAGATGGCAAAATTTCTTAATCTTCACCTCAAGACTGCAAACAAGAAGTTTCCATACATTGTCAAGAATTATAGATCATGATTTTATCATGCAAGTAGATGACTCCACCTACTTTAAGAAAAATTTCAGTAGCTGGCTTCCACATTTTTTCCCTATGATTTTAAGAAAAATATGCATTTTAAGGAAAATATGTTCTTTCTTTTTAAGATGGCAGTGCTCTTACAATTACACAAGAAGTCATTTAATGCAGGACCCTGCTCAGGATGTGAAAGCTTCAGTTCAATTCCTTCCCCTGTTTCAGGACAGCTCAGTCTACTGTTCCTTTTTGCTCAGGTAATACTGTAATTGCTTTTATCTAATTTAAGGAATGCTGGCCTCCCTGCTTTTCCTTTTGAAGTCATCCCATGGTGTCAATACCAACCAACTAAGCAAGCAAACAAGCAAACAAGCAAGAGGTTCTTCCAAGAGGGGCAGTAAGAAGGAGCATGACATTGAAGTGCAGCGATCAGGATTCTCACCTGGATGGCAGGGATGAAGATCTGTTTATGTATTTTCACCACATGAGGGACTAGACTGAAAGTTCCCTGCTCTTCATTGTTTCCAAGGAAAACCTTGGCTTTGGATTCCAGATGGGTACCAGTCTGCTTTTCCTCAATATCCAGTTTGAGACTTCTATAGCCTGCTCAGAAGCAGATTTAATATACAAAATTGAGGTACATATGGAGTTTAGGTATCTCACGAGCTAAGTGCCTGTTTTAAAGCCTGGAGTTTTAATAATATGGGCCTCAATCCTGCTTAAATAACACCAAAGCATCTAACTCATTTTAGGGGAGCTAGATCTTCTTTTATTGCATACCTGAGTCTTCCATTCCACTTCAGTACAGTTTTGCGTTTGGAAGCCGTAATAAGGACAATTACGTTAAAGTCTATATTCAGCAGAAGACTGCTTAGAAAACAGTTAGATGTTTCAGAAGTCCTCCATGGGATCTTTATTTTTACCTCCTCTGGATGTGTCTAGTGGTGTAGGAGAAATCATGTTTGAACAGCATCTCTTGTTGAGTTTTATATACTGGATAAAGCAGCCAGGAAAAACAAACAAACAAACAAACAGCAACAAGAAAAAAAGCCTTAAAATCCTTATAGTCTTCACATTAATTCTTGGATATTTTTTTCTTAAACAAAAAAGTTAAAGTCACGTGTCCTTACCTGAAGAACCACTTTTTGGTTTAGCATTTAATAGTATGATTTAAAATGTGCACATGTTGAACATTATTTAATAGCAAAAATAACATTCCCAAAAACAGTACAATTAAGTATAAAGGATAAGGCTCAGTAGAGGTGTGTTTCTGCCTTGTAAGCAGCAGATAAAATATCCTTTTCTTGCAAGTGTTCTCATCCTTTCCATTGTCCAATCCCTTCAGCTATAAAAGCTGTAGTCTGATTTAATAGCTCTTTTTGCAACTGAAAATGAGTGTTTTATGCCGTTAATGTCTCAGAACTGCTGTTTTGTTTCTGTCCTTTAGTCATGTCAAGCTCTTCACATCCTGACAGTAAGACCAAACAGTCAATCACTTGCCAACTTTTCCTTTCATAGTAAGTAAAAAAATACAATTCTATTCATTACAGGAAAAAAAAAAAAAAAAAAAAAAAAAAAAAAAAAAAAATGGAAAAAACCTTAAATCCATAACTGTCAAGAAAAAAAAAGAAAAAAAAAAGAGCAGGGAGGAAACTGCCCTGATTACAGCCTGACAAAGAAAAGGTGTATTTGTCAGCTCCTCTGGTGTCAAATAACTAAACAAAAATTATGGAAAGAACTGTGGAAGAATTAATTTTTAATTTCTTTTTCCAGGACCAGCTTGTCTTTGTTCTTTATTAACACTATTTTCCTACACAGCATCTTACTTAAGGTGCAGGCTAAAATGCTCAGACTTTTTTGCTGGAGAAGCAGGAGAACAATTCCTTTTAGAATAAATGCCAATAGCTGAAACCGTTGCCAGGGCCCAAGTATTCTTCTGAGTATCTCCGTGGTCCTCAGAAACACTGCCAATTTATAACATGTGTGGATCACACCTCACTCCTGGTCTCACCTGAACTAATATTCACAGACTTACAAAGCTATCTTGTAATTTCTTTTTCTTTGTATTTGTTTTGTATACTGTTTTCCAATGTATCTGATTAAATAGTTGCAGAGGTTATCTGGGCATGGAATACTTATGAACTGACAGTGGGACTCAGTCTTGTCTGCAGCTAATATTCTTTAATCATGGAATATTTTGCCTTTGGTCCTTCCATTGAAGGAAAACCTAATGTCTGGAATCATACTACTATATTAGAGTCTGAATTTTTCTCCTCTGTGAAAGCAAAATTCTAAATTCAGTTTATGGAGGAATTTGATCCTATGAGTTCTAAGGGAAGAAAAGCAGAAAAGAAATTAAAAGTATTGTAGTATATTTATTAAAATTTAGCCTTATCATTTAGTCTTTAATTTTATTTTTTTCTTAACTAAAATGACAATAATGTAATTATTTTTTATTCAGCTGATTCATGTAAATTTTTTCTGTGCAGCTATGTCAGATTATTATTATCATAATGTTAGATACAGATACATCTGTATGGTTAAGATTTATCTGCATTAGGAAAAACTGAACATGCAGATGTTATAGTATATATTGATGCATAGCATTAATGGTAATGATAAAGATTTACTTTACTCTGGAATCAAAAGCCTCTGGGGTCTAACAGAATCTTTCTATAAAGTATGAAGATATAGTCCTCTAGCCACTTTCCCTCCAAGCAGCCTTCCCCATTTATCTGAACCAAGTGAGGTATGTCAAGGATATGACTTCTAAGCACTCAACATGTAGTAATGTTGATAGAAGGTGCTCAATGAAGCACTATGAGAATATTATCAGAAGGATATGAAAATGTCTGCTTGTATTTGAGCTGAAATTTCTTCAATTTTTGAAATATAATAGAGGTAGAAAATATGGTTCAATAAAATAAAATATTGCTCTGAGATCTGTCTTTGGTCTTTGTTGCTGAATGGCTGGGTTAGTAGGCAAATAATTTCATCTTCTTTTACACCGTTTTAATCAAACCTGAGATACAACTTTCTAGAGCAGAGGCCATCTCTTACAAAGTTCTTGCAGGTACTTGACTTTTTCAACCGGGGGGCTTTCAACTTTTCACAAAGGCTTTAGAATTCTACTGAAAGAATAATTAATTGCAACTAACCTCACACAGAGGAAACCAAGACTAATGTGGCAGGCTACTCATGAAGACAAAGATAGTGCTTTTATGTTAGTTCCTTGAAATATTTCATCAACTGCTTAGTTTTTTTCCATGAGATGAGGCTGAAAAAATGATTTGAAAGAAATACCATTTAAATTAGAATGGCAGTTGGCTGCCATAGTTAGATCAACAACAAAAAAACCCCTAACCAAACCCAAAACACTTTATTTAAAATCAGACTATGTTTTGAGCCTGTGTGGTGCTTTGATCTTGGCTGGATGCCAGGTGCCTACCAAGCCACTCTATCACTGCCCCCTCTCCTCCTCTCAGCTGGACCAAGCTGAAGAAAGTAAGATAAAACTCGTAGGTTAAGACAAAGGCAGTTTAATGAAATTTGAAGCAAGGCTGTGTGTGGAAGCAAATGAAAACAAAGATGTATTCTCTACTTCCCAACAGCAGGCGATGTCTGGACCCTTTTCTGGGAAGCAGGGCTCCAAACATGTGGCAGTTGCTGTGGAGGACAAACAGATACCCCAGATACCCACCCGCCCCCCCCCCCTCTTTTCCTAGCTATTATTGTTAAGATAACATCATATGGTATGGAATATCCCTTTGGTCAGTTTGGGTCAACTGTCCTGGTTGTGTCCCCTCTCAAGATCATCAAAATACAGTAAAGCACAGCACTGGGAGGGCTACTAAGGGGAAAATTCACTCCCTCTCAGACCCAGTACAGCTTGTCAAACTTGGTATAATTTGTTACATGGAGAAAGACACCCCTGTTTCTGTTCTCTGTGACAGTAATCTCAATCTGTGACAAAATTACCTAACCCTCCTTTTATTTTTTTTTCTCTCTGAGAAGCCTACATTGTTCACTAAAGGCATATTTAATTAAGCACAATTTGCAATCCTTTGATCATTTTCATTGCTCTTCTTTGAATTCCAAAATGATTTCGATACCATTCTTAACTGCAGAAGTATGAACTGAAGACCAAGATCAGGCAATAAAAAACAGTGCCAAATGCATACCATCTGCTATATGATATTATCCTGTGAATTCATCCAGCAATTAATTTATCAGCATATCAAAGTGAAAAATCATGAACATGGTTTAGTCACTGAGATTTTTCCAAATTCATTGCTTTCCAAAACACAGTATCAACCCATGCACAAGTCTTCCTATCTGTCTTTAAGAAGATGAACACCTATCTTCTTGTAGCTCAAAAAATTCTGATGATTCTTTATTAAGAGCTATCTGCTTCCTTATTGCTACCTTCCCTTTTTGTCATCTGCAGATGCATTCATTAACGATTTCATAGGGTTTTTTTTGTTTCTTCAGACTACTTTTTGGTGAAAAACCTGAGTAGTGCACAGTGAAGATCTAATCTCAGGGACATACTAGAAGCATACAAATTTCATTTGATGAAAATTTCCTCTTAGTGTTCTCAGACCTAACTTACAATTTTTAATATATTTAATATGTACTTAATTGAAAGCTATTCAAAAACCCAAGTGATTAAAACAATATTATTTTTATCAACCAAACCTGTAATTTCAAGTGCATTTTAACAAGTTCCATTTTCCTTAAACTCATGCCAATTGGCTTTGACTCTGTGGCCTCAAGCCTATTCTCACCAGTCTGTTACATTGCTTAGCAGGGATATCACATGAGTATATGTATAATGTATGATAATTCTGTCTTCCTAGTATTCCTTTAGAAACCAGAGCTTTCATATTACATCAACACGCCCAGGATCTAAGAGATGAGAATTTTCCACACATTACCCTCTTCCACATCTACTTTCATAAAACAGATGTAAAAAGAATAAACTCAAAAATTCCTTCCAATAAGACAAATAAAGATATTCCAAACTGCATGCTTTGCTCAATGAGGAAAAGATGAAGAAATGAACAATACATGACAGATCCTTATAACTTTGCTTAATTAGAAGTGTAATCAATGCAGCTGAGAATCTAGAGGCTGACTGACAAAATCAGATTTTTTTTTATCAAGCTTTAACTTCACTCTGATTCCATAGTCTTCCAAGATTAATAGAAAATCAACATTCCTGATCTATATAAATCCTTGCTTAGCTAAGATAAAGTTATCTGCTTTAACTTGCCAGTAAAAGTGTCTAAATTTTCTACAGTTTCTGGATTAAATCTCTTTTGAAAGTTAAGTTTTAAATCACTTAAGCTACACTTATGTCCACTCAATTTGCTTATTTTTAAGAATCTGAAATTTCTTTTTAGACATAGTGATTGTGTAATTTTTTTAAACCCTGTGAATGTATTCCTTATATCTCTTCCCTATTTAATTTTTTCAGTTTATATTCAAATCTTTTGCCTACCTAATAAAACTCCAACCTTTGCCCTTTAAAAAAAAAAAAAAAAAAAGTGTGCATTTCTGACTGAGAAATTTAGAAACTACACCCTTGCTGAGATTTTGTGTGTGTTCACTTACACATTCTGGAAGTTATTATGATACAGAGAGTGAACACATGGACCCAATGACTCTACACAAATTGTGCATTAATAAATTATCTCCCTGATAGTTTGATGTACAGCTGTGCACAGTAGAAGTATAAACTGTAATACCAAATTTTAACTATAATTATTACTACTGAGTTTTGTATACGAAACCACAAATGTTCAAAAGGACACGTTTGTTTTCCAAAGAGCTATTGTTACAAGTAAAATGCAATACAACATGAAATAAACAAAAAAAACCACTCACAGAAGGAAGATCACATAAACAGAAGATTCTGGGGTTGCTGGATACCATAAGCAACATTACAGTTTCCTGTAAAATTAAAGGATTTGCTTTTAATAAACATATTTCTTTATTTGGGGGAAAAATCAAGAAACTGACAATGGCAGAGGTGCCTGGTCAAGCTAAGAAGCTATTTTTATCAAGTCAAATCTGTACCTTATTTCCCTACTTCTTCACCCAATTTCAAGACTGATTAGGGCAAAGACAGTCTTTTGCTCTCAAATATTAAAACAATAGACAGCTGTTTTAAAATGTTTCTATTTTTTTTTGCCTTTTTTTTGTTGTTTTGTTAGGTTTTTTTGTTTGTTTTGTTTTTTGGTTGTTTTTGGTTTTGGTTGGTTGGTTGGTTTTTTGAGGGAACAGGGGAGGAGGAGGGAGAGTGAAGGATAACAACATGAAAGTTTTCTTCCTTACCCTGGTTATGCTGCCAGACTAACATGTATTGTAATCTACATTTTCTATCATGCACCAATTTGCATGCCAAGTAAATGCCTACCCCAGGTCTTTTAGTTTAAGGTGGAATATAACTGACAGTGAGTGCAAAATTATGACATAGTTATTGCATGGCAGTGGCAGAAAGGGAGAGGAGGTAACAGTTTCACAGCATGACATAAAATTTTTATATTCCTTCCTCATGTTGCTGTTTATTCTTTTATTTTAGAACTTAATGAAGGAAACAAATATGAGGCCTGTAGCTCGTGGTGTTCCCCAGCGGTCAGTACTGGGTCCAGTCTTGTTCAACATATTCATCAAAGACTTCCTTGAAGGGATGGTGTGTACCCTCAGCAAGTTTGCTGATTATGCAAAAGTTGGAGTGTCTGGCACACCAGAAGGCCGTGCTACAATACAGCGACACCTGGACAGGCTGGAGAGTTGGGCAGAGGAGAACCTAATGAAGTTCAATGAGGGTAGGTGTAGACTTCTGCACCTGGGGAGGAACAACCCTATGCACAGGTACAGATTAGGGGTTGACCTGCTGGAAAACAGCTCCCCACAGAAGGACCTGGGAATCCTGATGGAAAACAGGCTAACCACAAGCCAGCAATGTGCTCTTGTGGCCAAGTAGGCCAATGGTATCCTGGGGTGCATTAAAAAGAGTACAACCGGCAGCTTGAGGGAGATTCTCCTTCCACTATACTCTGTCCTGGAGAGGCCATACCTGGAGTACTGTGTCCAGTTCTGGGCTCCCAGTTCAAGAAAAATAGGGAACTACTGGAAAGAGGCTAACAGAGGGCTACAAAGGTGATTAGGGGACTGGAGCATCTTTCTTCCAAGGAAAAGCTGAGAGACCTGGGGAAGTTTAGCCTGAAGAAGAGAAGACTGAGAGGGGATCTTATCAACATTTATAAATATCTAAAGGGTATATGTAAAGAGAATGTCTTCTCAGTGGTGCCCAGTGATAGGACAAGGTGCAACAGACACAAACTGGAAAACATGAAGTTCCTCCTCCTCAGGAAAAACTTCTTTACTGTGAGGGTGGCAAAACACTGGAACAGACTTCCCAGAAAGGTAGTGGAGTCTCCTTCTCTAGAGAGGTTCAAAACCTGCCTGGACATGTTCCTGTGCAAACTGCTCTAGATGAACCTGCTTTGGCAGGGGAATTGGACTAGATGATCTCCAGAGGTCCCCTCCAACCCCTACGATTCTGTGAAATCCCTTAAAGTCACGTGAGCTTCAGGCAATGTGAGTAAGATTTCCAAACGTGTTACACAGAGGATACCTCTTCTGCAATGCCTGCAAATATAGCCTAGGAGTTTCCAAGTTCCCAACTCAGGGATTCTTGGGACTATAAACACAGTGGAATGGAATTCAGCTTACAGGAAAACTATTTAGGACTTTAGTAACTTTTACAGCCTATAGTGTGTCCAATTCTGACATGATTTTTCTACTAGCAGAAAAATTCCCTGGTGAGTTTTAAATAGTTCAGATAAGCCTATGTGAACTGAAGATGCCTCAGTGGCTGCAGTGTAGTTTCTTTTCCCAAGAAAAAAAGGGATAGCTGTGCCTTTCTAAATTGTTTCACTATTTTATGTGAATACATTATGAAACAGATTCAGTTAAATGTGTTTTGTATTCAAGAGATCAAAAAGAACATTTCACTATTTGCACAGACACAGAAATCAGAGAAAGAATAGACATCTGGGAAGAGGACATTTTTTCAAAATTATAAAAGAGAACATTAACTCATAAAGCGAGACTATACGGATCCAGTATAGAGATGGAATGAAGTGATGAGGCTGATTTATAAACCACTGAAATAAGAGTTCATAATAGAAGTGCTGACACAGTAGTTGCAAATGTTATCCAAGTATTATTGTCATAAGGAAAATCTCCTGGAAGTGCCAAATGAAGTTTTAGAATAATACTAGCCATATACCACTTAACGTATCTAAACGGCTCCACATCTGAGCCCATATATTTCCCTGCTACACATAGTGGAAAAGCATTCATTGTTTGTGATATTTTTCCATGTATTAGGAGAGTATCTTCAGTTGCTGAATTAATACCACACTCATTAAAAAAGCCCATCAATAGAGTCTTTGCAGTCTTTGTCTACCATTTTTCTTTTCTAGCAGTGCAGGTGTACTAGAAGAATAACAGATCAGCATGACCAGGCATAGCAGATGCATATAATATATGCACTTAATTATAAGACAGGTTTGTTGGATGAGATCAGTGAGGACTCTTCTTGATTCTGCTGGACCATTAGTTTTTGGATAATTCATTCTATTCTTTACCTTGTGTTATTTGAGCACTATGGTCTGAAATCAAAGAAACAAGTTATCTATCTATTTTAAGGTCAACACTCCACAAAATTACATCTGAAACAAAATCATATACATTACAAAGAAACCAGATTTGTTCAAAGTGCATATCACCTTGCAAACTTTCATCATAAAAAGATCTTTTTGATTTTTATATTTCTATCTTTTTTATTTTATCCTCTTTCAGCATCTTCCTTTACAGTTAGATTATAAGATCTTTAAATGAAGACATGTATCCTTTGTTATATATTTGTACCTAAAAACAGGCCTTTGAGAAACTGTATTCAGTACTGGTGTGATATGATACAAGAGATGGGATATTAAACATCATTATAAAATGCCTTTTTTTTTTTAATTATGGCAAGGATAAAGAAATGAGCTCTATCTGGGCAGACCCACTGGAACCTATTAATGTGCTGTACAGCAGCATACGCTTACACCACTGACCTGCAAAAACTCAGACACTGATGAAGAAGATCTCTTCAAGGCTCTGAAGATCATATTCTTGTTCATCTATTGAGATGCTTAATACCAGCTTATTTCCGTGATAATATCTCAAAATAATGAGGCTCTATAATCAAGAGATTTCAAACAGCAGAGAGAAGAAAGTGCAACACCTAAAATAGGCTGTTCGACAAAAGATTATTTCCATTATCTCAGGTAAAAAGCTGCTCAAGATAGACTACCTAAATGAATAGGCTTTCATGTGTATTACCATTAAAGAAGGTAACCAAGAACACAATTTTATTGGTATAGTTGAACTCTCTCTGAAAGGAGTGAAAATCCTTGGGTGACAGAGCACTGGAACAGGTCGCCCAGAAGGGTTGTGGAGTCTTCTTCTCTGGAGACATTTAAAATGCACCGGGATGCATTCCTATATGACCTGCACTAGGTGGTCCTGCTCTGTCAGGAGGGTTGGACTAGATGATCTTTTGAGGTCCCTTCCAACCCTTAACATTCTGTGATTCTGTGAAAATCCAATCTCCATTTTATAGTCCAAGATATATGTGGGAGTATTCATGTATAGAACAAAAGAATCATACACTATACTTAAATATAATAAGTACTGAGTAAAAAATAGTCTTACTCCATGTATGTGATTTAAAAGAAAAAATTGTTTTGGAGAATATGAATGGCTCGTTTACTGTCATTGGAAAATGCTAACATAGGATGAGATATTCTGATGCATAGCACAAATTCAGCTTCATTTTTCTCCCTTATTGGTAATGATATCCAAAAGCAAGAAAGAAGTAAAAATCTACTGCTTGAAGACATTGAGATATGGTAAAAGGAAAAGCTTCCTAGATGGTGACTTATGATTTACAGTCCATAGTTTTGTAATCCATAATAACAATCCAAGATTTTGTTTATAATGCTGTATATTTCAGTATCTATTAATAAAAAATTAAATGAACACTGACGATAACCCTTACTCATCTTCATGTTATATCTCACATGAATATAAAACTACTTTAATGACGTAGCTAGTCAGAAACTTCCCTTTGAAACTAAGTTAAAGTGAGATATATTCAAAGTGGATTATTAGTTCATTCATTGTTTATGTTGGATGAAGACAGCAATTGAGAGTACCAATCATTGACCATGAAAGATGTAAAATGAGATATAGTTTTATTTCAGGTGGTATATTTTTTTTCAAATAAGAAACTAATAGATTATAAGAAATTTATGTACATTAAAAATCTAAAGTTAAAATATGAGAAAAAAGATAAGTAGAATGCCATATTTCAGATTTTGACATTTTAAGATTTGCCTAAAAATGGTTTGCAATAATTTGGGGTTGTCGAAAGTGAAGTTTCAGTTTGGTATCTTCAGAAATTACCATTTCAGCAGTGAATGCTGATGCATTTTAAATTGTTTAAAAAACAGCGTTACGTTTTTGTTTCTAACTTTGAAATATGATCTCCACTCAAATCTGCCTGATGTCTATAATTTTGCCTAAAAATGTAATTTTTAGCTACAATGTAATATCTGTCCACATTAAACACTCATAATGTGTGCACTTATATTTTATGCTTCCCTCATGAACAAAAGATAGAATTTGCATTAAACAACACCACTCCTGTTGAACTACATTTAAAATCTATTTTATGAAGTATCTTAGGTCAGACTTTTAGAGGATCTCTTTAATTTATAAATATTATATCTTTGTATACATGAAAGCAAGCCATTGTTTATGGATATGATTATCAAAATATGAAAAACTGTTCACAGCTCCTCTAATGGCCCTTACAGATTTGGATTTTAATCCAAAGAAATGAATATGAACACAAAGATTTCCAGGCACAGAAAAGAGTATTATGTGAAAATATGGTTCAAAGACAGCACTTTGTTTCTGACTGCTAGATGTGCACAGTATAAGAAGTAAACCCAAGCAAAAAATAAGAGATTTAAACTATTTGCATTCCTAAAGTGATATCGCATTACACTCCCAAAAGAAAGGGGGAGAGAATAATTATATATGTACTCATGCACAGTGTGCAATGTTTTTACGAAATATTCAGTGTAATAGTATAATTTCAAATAATGGGAATAATCATCCAGCTATTAATAATCCAGATTTTTCCCAACAGATTAAATCTATTTGTCACCTAAATTGTCTCTTAATTAAAAATGATATTTCATATGCATTAACAATAATAATATAGCAATAATAATGTTTCTCTGACACTTCTATTGTATTATTATTAAAATCTAAATGTCTAATAAGATATTCTTTATGCTTTTCTATACACCTCATACTTTTTCTTCTGCTGTTTACTCAGATTTCGTGCCAGATGATTGTAACATTTATATTCATCCTTCATAACCAGAGGCAATGACAGAACCATTAAAACAAAGAGATTGACCTTAATTCCCAGAAAGCTTTGCCTCAAGTTTGTTTTTTTTTTCTCTTGTGCAATGCTATGTCTTCACTGGTACATTCTTATTTCAGTAGGACAGATTTCAACCAGATGCAACAGAAATAAATTATTTTCATAACAGAAATGTCCTTGCAAGAAAAAAACCCCCAAACTTACTAAGTAAAATTCTTTAGGAGTCTTTTTCAAAATGATTTAAACTCTTACCAGTGCTAGACATGGTTTTAAAGAGTACAGAAGGAGGATATAAACCAAACACACTTTTAAATATATTGATTTAAATAGATCTAAATATATTTATTTTAAAACAAATACATCCTGCAGTTTATTAAGTATATTCTCTTCTGTCTACTAAGAATATTGTGTAAAGGGAGGTGATAGTATTGGTTGAGTCCTTGTTAAGAAAGAAACTGAAATCACAGCTGATAATAATTTTGTCAGTCTTGGTGGGGAAGCCAAAGACAGATTTATTGTGGCAGGATGAACCATTTTTGCAGAGTTTGATTCCCTTAGAAGAATACCACAAAAGACAGCTTGAAGGATTTTGCAATGATGCATTTGTATGAGCTAAACTGTAAATTTGTGATCTGCCTGTCGTGAGGAGTGGCAAATAGCTGTGCCACCTGAGGAGCAGAGAATGACTCAAAGCATCACTGTTTTTTCCTCCCCCGTGGGAGGTATAAGTTACTTTGAACTTTCTCTTGTGTAACAGCTAACTCGTCTTGCATGTCTGTCCAGATGCTCTAGTAACCCTCAGAGGAGGAAAAGTCTGCCTGCTTCCAACTCAATTCCTAATTGCTTACTTTGAGGTGTCAGTACAGGCCTATGTGAATGAAGACAGGCAGTCCTTGAATTCAGGGTTATTAATGTCACTCCTTTCACAAACACTAAAAGATGGAGTCTGAAATGCTTCCTCTCGTTGAGTAGCACTTCATTTCAGGAACAGTTCTGGATTTGTTCTACACATGAAAATTCATGTCTGCTGATGTTGTAATTTCTCCCTCTATTCTGTGAGTTTATGCATTTTGTTCATTTATAGTCAGTCTTGTATTATATGACTTTCCTTTTGAAGACTGATTTTAATGCATTAATCATTAGCTGTAATGATTAATTTAACTTTGAGGATCAAGAAACTTGTAAATATCCTTTCAAATTCTGTTCTTGCTTGCTTCTTTACAGGAATAGTAAAGGTATTTTGTATTAGTTTTATAAAACACTAGAACTAGTAAATAGCAACACCTTACTTGAATTTAACATAATGTTCTGTGTTGAATTGGTCAGTTGTGTTAAAAAAAAAAATATATTTCCAAAAAAGCCAACAGTTGTTCTGGCAAAATATTTATCTGAGCTACATAGAGTACTAATGAATACGTATGAAGAATTTCAGTTAAAAAATGTAGGAGCACCTATGCTTGAAAATTAATGTAATCAAGGTTTGGTTTTCATGGTTTTTTAGAATAAATATAGAAAAAGAAATTCCATCTCCCAAACGGATGACATCATGGTTTCTGAACAAAAGAGAAAGGAAAGTAGATTAACTTGATGATGAATCATTCCCCTGAAAACTGTGTGTATTGCAGCCCAATTGTTAAAGCAACTTCTAAAAAGACAATGACACCAGCAAGTTTAATATCAGATGTGTCAGCATGTCACCTGTTCTCACACTGGGACCACAGAATAAGTCACAGGCCTTATTTGTCCCGTTTATGACATACTCAGAGTAGGAAGGAATCCTAAGTTTTCTTCTTGCTCCTGTTTATTGATGATGTCATGCAGGTCCTTGTATGAGGATACTGATAATTGCTTTGGTCTGGTGCAGAAAATCTAATTCTGAAGGACTTTAACATAAAATTTAGGTTAGGTATTCAGGTCATATTCTTCAGGGATATATTTTCATATCTAATGCTTACTTAATATCTGACTTGAAGGTTGAGAACCTTAAGCAGAAAAAGCCCTCTTTCAGATTGAAAATTCTGGACATATAAATGATAGACTGGCATTTACAAAGTCTATTTCAAGTAACGAAACTCTCTCTATATCTCCAGATACGTGTTTGTGTTGCCAGAATTGGAAATACTAGAAAGTGGGGTTCTTTAGGGCTGAGTTATCAAGGAGAAAAGACAAGCTATCTGATTCCTAAAACCTTAAAGACTCATTTAGACAGATGAGAGAGAAAAAGCACCTCTAAAAGTGAAACTAAAAGGAGAGGACTATGTACTGGTCTGCTAACAAACTCACTTGCTGGTCTCATCCAGAGAAATTTTATGAATAACAATGGCTCAGGAGGTATCCCAGGCCATGCTCAAAAATGTGTGACTGTAAATGTTAGAAATAATCATAAATATAAATATTAATATTTAAATAAATGTCTTTTAAGTTATACTCAATTATATGAGAACATACTATGCAAAGTTTTGAGAGCATTAAACATTATTCAAAATTAAATGAAATGAAATTTGAAAAATCACCTTCCATAACTTTTCATTTTGTTTAAGACAAAGGAATTTCTTCTTAAGTTCATTTGTTCTGAGGTGGGTTTTTTTTCATTTTCTTATTTTCTTTTTTTTTTTTTTAATTAGCTGATGTGATAATTCTCCACAGTCTTAAGCACACCCAGTAAAGTTGCATGGTCATGTCTGTGGCTAGAGCTATACTAAATAAATCCATCATTATGTATTTCCCAAACAGGAGACTGTAAGAAAATGTCAGCCTTAAAAACCAGTATCATAGTTTGCAAGCTGGAAAGGATACCTGCAACAGATGGCATATCTCAGCTGGGGAGAGAGATAGGCCCAAGAAATGAATCACGGTGTGCAAGAGAAATAATATGGAACAGAGGTGTTAATAACACATATCATCTACACTGTAAAACCCAGGATGAATCAGTGATTTAGTAGTTATTGACATGCGAACCAGATATGTACTTTTAAAAATCAGTCCTGCTTTTCTGCCCTTATTTTCTTTCCTTGTTTATTATGCCTTTCTACATATCTTCCTGATTATTGCCACCAGCTAGTTTTCCTCACATCCTGTTCTATTGCATGGCTTGTAGCTGCAGTGTTTCCCACAGCAAAAAAAAGCATGTTCAGAGCCTGTTTTATAACTTACCTCATTGGTTCTGGTACTACAGAGCCATGGATAAGAGGTAACAGTGGGGTTTGTCAAGGCCATAACCAACTGCACTTTCACTAACAGAGCTGAGGAGACATAGTATTCTGCAGTAAGTGAATATTCCAACATCCTTTTAGGTATGTGTCGGGGCCCTGAGCTCTCCCTTCCTGACCAACCCAAAGGTTTTGAGGGCTTCTCTTGTCTTAAGAAAAAAATAAATTGTCAGTTCACATTCTCAGTTTAAATTGTTTTCCTATTAATTGTTTTTTAAACATTCAAAGTACAATATATTTTCACAATTTACTCTTATACATTCAAGTTAGGAGTTTGAAAACACACCTTTTTAGGGAGAATGCAGGGTTTCCTTCTTTGCATGACAATAAAGAGTAATAAATGCCATTTGCAAGTAGACAAAGCATCTTGAATTCCCTCCTCTTATTCCGGTATGGTCTTTAATAATTCTAGTCTTCAACCAATTTTTAAGAGATCTGAATACGTGTACATTGTCTAGCATTGTACAGAAGCCTCGGGATAGACAGGAAATTATTTAACTGTTCAGATGTGTTTCAGAGACATGAATTATCATTATAGTATTTACAATCAAAGAACTTCTGTGATTCACAACATCTAGACTTTTGTGGAAGATAAACAAAAAGCCTAATATATAAGAAAAGGAACATAACCAAATTTTATTTTCCTGCTAAATAACATCCTGACTTCACCAATATTGTGGGTAAATTGCTGGAGTTCAGAGTAAAACAGATTTTATCTAAATCCTTGGTTTCTTTTCCTACCTACTCTTCCACAATTCCTTTTTTAATCAAAATTTTATGAGATTAGTGTCTTATATTACAGTTCTACTTACCATTGAAAATACTAAAAGTTGTTTACATAAATTAAATGGTTAACTATATGATATTGATATTTGTTGATTGTTACTTTTAGTAACATTTTCATACAGAATAACAAAACACAAAGATAGGGGAATTTGAGGTCCAGACCCAACAGAAACTTTAAGTTATAACTAGATTTCATAAACAAGATGTAAAATTAGTAACTGGAAATGCAGAATGACACCAATTCAGAGGAGCACACATGCTGCAACAGCTAATGGAGGTCCATAGAGAAGATTCAGAATTAGAATCCAACTTGTTGCCTTTCATGACTTCATCTGCATGCTTGTTTTTCTCTAACATACTTAAAAGAGTAGATATCAGTCAAGCAGAAGCCTTAAAGTCACAGTATGTGCACAGGGAGCATGTCTGAGACTGAAATCTCCCTTGTGAGCACTCCTATGCAGGAAGCAAAGCTGACTATGCACCAAGCACCAGCTGACTGAGAACTGTTCACAGAAAATTAACTGATCACATCACTGAGCAGAATTTGATTGACGTGATACAGGTCTAGCACTCAACCTTATTTTAAAGCACTAACTGTCTAGAAAGTATCCCAGACTTGGGGTAGGGTGCATCTTGCTTTAATATAATGGTAACATAATTTTAATGGTAACATATCTATTCCAAGAGCTGCTGGGACATTGATATTGTAATTTGAAAAATAACAACTGAATTTTCCAAATTTGATTTTGTGTTGTACTGAAATAAAGGTTCCTTATATTTATCCCACTCCTTCCAAGAATAGTAAGTATTGAGTTAATTTTCTATGTTAATCTGGACAATGAAACTTGTGTACTTGTCCAGTGAATGCTTAGTGATCTCTATCAAATGAAGCAGTGTCATGGAAAGAAGATGAAGGGTTCTCTTCCAGAATGTCCTAGTACAGAGGCTAAGGTATCATCTTACTAGGTGAATTCAGGGCATTTGATTCTTTTCAAGCAGAGTTTGAGTTGGAAATTAATGTAAACATGTTTTGTAACAGCCTTAAATTTTAGGTAAAGGGAAGGAAAACTATGGATCCTGTTTATTTTGCCAGTGCCTCGAAATATTAGACAACTTTTTCATTGAGTATATATTTTATTTTTCAGTGAAAAGGTGGGGTTTTTTGGTTGCTGGGGAGCTTTTTTAAGTACATGTGCATGCAAATCTTGCATGTTTGGTATGATGAAAGGAAAGGAAGCTAGCACTTTTTTTTGTTGTGGAGTTGAAAAACAATTATTTGTAACCTCTGGCTTCCATTACAGGAGTAACCACAAACTTCTTAAGTAACCCTACATAAGTCATTTGATTCTACAGTTTCCATTTTCACTACTGTAAAATAGGAATAAAATACTATTCTTGCTCCCAAAGGAGTTATGAAAAGCTTTGGGATTTTCTCATGAAGAGGTCTATGTAAAAACTGACTCATTTTCTGTGATTATTCTCATGGAAGAAAATCTGTTACTGGAATGCTGGCAGAAAACTATCATGAAAGGGATACGGACATGGAGAAGAACATTTTATTTTAAAACTAAGTTAATACTTGCAGATACACAGTTTGTTATTCACTTCATTACAACACATTTCAGGTTTTACAATGTATCTTTACAAATTTATTAATATCAGTGGAATAAGTTTGTGCCAGACTGGTCCTTGTATAAAGATCCATTTTCCCTGGATTACAACATTTTTCCACAGTAGTCAAAATTTGATTAACTGAAAATACTTTTTTGCTCTTGTGAACGGGTTCTTTTCCTATACTTTATAATGTTTAGTTTAGTTCTGATACTAAGTTTATTATCACTTCAATGAGGCACCATGTTTTCATGTGTGTATTCTATATCCATTAAAATTGTCTCTGGTTGTTAAAAACTGCCCTTATAAAAGACAGACAATGTCTTTGCAACAAGTAATTATATTCTCTTCCTTATCTTCCGTAACACAAGCCTGCCTGGTTCTTTTTTTTTTTTTATAAAAAAAGAAAGATACAAATAGAGTTGTATGAATTAATTCAGCACATATCTAGGACTGAATTAAGTATCAATTGAGTCTGTGATCATGTTGAAGATATGTATATTAATTTGAACAGAAGGAAAATATACCACTGGTGATAAATAATTACAAAAATATATATTTAATGAAGAAGAATCAGTAGTGCTTAAATTCCTATCATTTTTTTAAAGCCCTTAAGCATATATATTTGTAAAAGCAAGCAATTTCCCTTTAAACTGTGTTTTAGTCATGTGACCCCACCCTATTTTGGAAGCTTTTCTACTCAGGAAAATATTGTCTAAATAAGAAATGAGTATTTTGTCTTTAAATGAGCACTTCATTTCCCATGTATAAATTTGTAGCATTTAATAATGATATTTTAGTTAATTTTTTCAAACAAAAATGAATGTACCAGTTATTTTTGTAGTCTGATACTTAAGATTATTACTACAGTTAAGTATGCTTGGAAAATTTTAGCTTCTTAGATGCCTGAAATTGATTTATTCCTTTGATGAGAATGCTTACCTCTAAATGGAATACAGTTTCCCTCAAACATAGTGTAACTTCTAATGTGATGAATAGGCTTTCAGTATTCAAAGTGATTACTCAATTTAGCAGAAAACTACAAGTTTAATGAGACATTGAACAACAATGCTCAAGAAAATCTTCCAATTTTCTTCTACTATATGACAAATGTTCTCCAAACACAACATAAGCAGCAAGGTCTCCTTCAGATCTGCAGTGATGATGAATTTTGCTGTACCATGACCACATTTAGCAATTTTGCATTTGGTGGACCTATGGATCCATGCCACTGGTGGTAAATTAACTCTGAGTACTATGTAAAAGAAATCACAAAGAATGGAAACCTAACTTTTAAAAAAAAATTATTATTATATTAATCAGGACTTTTAAGAGTTAAAACCATACTTTCTTTATAAAGAAATAATTTTTGGTCAGATTTTCTCTGAGGGATAAACTTCCTTCAGCTAGGCAGGTGGCAAGACATCCTCTTTCAAATCTATCTGGAGTGGCTGAAAATGTTACTCCCCACAGACACTAGCCACATCTAGAGGCCCTGCTCCACAGAGCTCAAGTGGTGTAGCAGAAAATATGTTTTTTTCTTGATCACCCTCCTTACAAAGTCACATTAGTGTAGACTGTTGGTTAAAGGTCTACCTTTGCATCAAATCAGAAATATTCACCTGTTCTTCCTTGTAAGCAAGAAAGAGAAGTGTGTTTTGGTTTTTGGGGTTTTTTTCATACTAAGCACAGATTAAAAAAGGAGACTCTAGACCTGAGAACTATCAGTTCTCCTAACTGGGTATAAAAAGTAGCTGGTGATAAACAATGGCTCCATTTCTGGAGAAGATATTTATTTTCTGATTTTTGTCATTCTGCATTTTTCAAAGGTTGAATCTTGTGATTGCTGGGAAAAAAGTTTCCTACTTACATTGCACAAGAATTTTCTTAAGAGGAATTATGGCCTTTTCTATATGTACTACTGAGTAAACACTCAACAAATACACATACATTAAGAAGAGAACAGTTCATGAAACAGAGGGAATGGGCCAAATTCATAGCAACTTTCATTTTTTTGCATTACTGATTTGCCCATTTTCCCCTTTTCTCAACCTGATACACTACTGAAACCATATGGGGCTCTGCAACTCTGTGTGATTAAACCCAGACAGAACTCCTTCTCAAAGAGAGTTCATCTTCTCTCTTTGTACTTCACAGACTGACAGCAATGGTAGCAACTAATAGAAACCTAAGATTAATTGCTAATCTCACATACTGTTGTTACCTTTTACTCCCAACGAATAAATACATCTCTCTTTGTTTTATTTAGTGGTTGACTTGGTTTTTATTTTTTCCTTGCAATGACATCTTAACAAGCCACTGACTGTTTAAGTTGCTCCTCATGCTTACCTGAATATATTTTCTCTAACAATATTATTTTAACATCTCAGTTGCGGTACCATTTATTCTCCTGTTGTTTTATAACTCTTTCTGAAATAATGTTCTCCCCTGCTTTCATCTGCTTAACAACAGGCCAGGTGTCAGCCTTGCCAGCCTCATCAGAAGTACCTGATTATACTCCCAGTGAGCTCAAGGTTAAGTATCTTGACCTCGGATTTCGGAGTTCTGAATTGCACCATATCTCTTTCACCTCTAAGTCAGAGATAAGTGTTTGAGCTGCCTTGTGGAAGATGAAGATGGAAGATCATTGTTTAAACTCAGAAAGATGTGTATTTTCTTACCTTGATCAGATCAATTTAATCTCCAGCTGCTGCAATTTCTATTGGCTTCTTTAACAGCTTGTCTCTTCTTTCTGTTCAGCTCTCACCCAGCAAAGTTTCTGAATCAAGTGCTCTGAAAAGCAAAATAGATTTCATCACACAGACCAGAAGAAAACGATGATAACAAATAGGAGATCCAAAATATGTGATGGATGTGACTTTCAATTTATCAGATTTTTTATAATAAACATTTTATAGGCTTCAACAAGCTCTAAATGAATTCCCTTATAAAAAAACATTTCAAAACGACCAATGATATGAAAATCTCCTCACTATATCAGGTAATGGGAAGGAGAAGGGTGTTTTATTTAACTTTTAAAATTCCAATTTATGGGAAATAATTCTTTAATCTTGCCTATGGCTCTTTAAACGCTTTAGGTGCAATCATGCATGCAAAACTTCAGCCATATTAGAAAGGTATTTTGTGAAAGCCTATAGTTTAGTTTGATTTCACAGCTTAAGTCTATAAGTCTATAAGTAATCATCTTGAAAAACAGATGTTAGTGTCCAAGGAATTATATCTGGATGTGTAACTGTTGCAAGGGAAAGTATCAAGATAAAAGTGCAATTTGTCCATGTTCTTGCTCTGAGTGTCATCATCTGTGTAAATATGAAAGCAAAGATCCATAAGGAAGTCTTTTAAAAAAACCTGTTTTCCTTTAAAATTCCATTAATTTTTTTTAGTCCTGTAATTTTATAAATAATAAATTCACTCTTATTATGTTCTTCAACATAGTTTCAGAAAATCCTATATAAATTTTGAAATTACATGATTTCTCATAGGCACTAATAACTCAGAGGATAAATTGTGAATTTCAGAAGTAAATATAATACTTTTTTTATATTTCCTTTCATTCTGGAGAATTTACCTGCTGTACTTCGTTAGAGATGGGTGAATATGACTATTTTTTGGAATATGCTTATTAATTTTCATTTTATATTTTTCCATATACATTTAATTTTTAGGAGTATTCAGGTGATAAAAATATTCTAAATTAGTCCTCACTGAAGTATGATATGCAAAGTGGCATGCTTAGACCACCATAAGAGGTACAGTGAAAACAACCTTCTTGAATATTTGCAGCACTAACGTTTAAAAGTTCATTTGGCCGAAAAGGGAAGTGAAACCTTATCACATGGTTTATGTTTCCAAGAGAACATATGGGTACAAGAAAAAGTTCTTTTTCTTCAGCATCATCATTTTTCTTTAATATCTTAATTATCTTAAAATATCATGATTAAAACTTATCTTAGTTATTTTTAAAGCATTAAAAGCAGACATTTGAAAATACAAAGATTTGTCCTTTGAGCTCTGTCCTTCAGGCTTTAATCTACCTCTCTTTCCTCTTTTTGGTTTTGTTTTAATCTGGCAACTTTTCAGGGGATAATGTGTTATTTTAATACTGTAAGGCATGTTGCTACATTGCAGTACCTTGAATGATATAAAGCCTTTAAGTCAAGGAATGGCAAAACAGCTAAAGGAAGCAGCAATACTTTGAACAAAGAACTGACAGCCTTAGGACTTGATCATACAAAACCAAACCAGTTCATACTGGATATCTTTCATATTTCTCTCCCTAAAGTCTATTACTGGTCCTTAATATTGAATGACTTATTTAAAGTACTCTATGTACCAATCGTTCAAAAACGGATTTTATAAAACAAAAATATTCACCAATAAACTGCTATATTGTGTAGATAAATGTGTTTTCCTTTAAAAGATCTGAATTGATTTTCAAAGAAAGGTCTACATTTGTTTTGCATCATCCTTCAGCTCATACTGGAAAGAGTACAACATAGCCATGTCTTTGGCTTCTTCTCAGCTGTTTCCAAAGTGAGCCAATAACTGATGCAAAATGCTCATTTGGCCACCACATGATGTCTGTCTTCTTGGGAACCTTCCAAACAGCTTCTCTGAGCTATTTCAGAGCAGTGATTATCACCTGTCCTGGTGATGTTGTAAAGGTACAAATGTCAAAGTTTCAGCTGCAAAAAATATCTGCACAAAAAAGTACTATAGCACGCTATATCCTATAATAACAGAAAACAGCAGATGTTTCAAACAGATTTTCTTTGCATTAAGAAAGGCATAAAAATATATGCTTAAATGCAGATAGATAATATTGATAGATCAGTCAAGTAAGTTCTTGTGGTATGATAGAATAGAATATGCACTGCGTATGTATAAATATATTACTATGTTAATAATAGAATACGCTACTTATTTGCATGTATATTATTTAAAGTGTACTTACAAATATTTAGAAATACATATGTGTACTATATGTATTAATAATCACAAGGCTTAAATATAATATAATTTATGAAACCAAAAATATGAGCCAGATTGACTGACAATGCTTCTTCTCTTCTTACCAGATCTTGCAACTGTCCTTTGAAATTTCAGGTCTCAAGGCTACTTTCCCAGACAAATTTTCAGCAGTACAAGGGTTACTTTTCAGAAAATAAAAGTAATAATGTTAGATAAGAAAGGCTAGTTCCAAGTGGCTATCGGTCCTAATACAATTATGGAATCATAGAATGTTTTGGGTTGGAAGGGTTAAAGATCATCTAGTTACAACCTCTCTGCCATGGTCAGGGAAACCTTCTACCGGACAAGACTGCTCAAAGCCATCCAACGTGGCCTTGAACACTTCCAGGGAGGGGGAACCCATAACTTCTCTGAGAAACCTGGGCCAGTGTCTCACCACACTCACAGGGAAGAATTTCTTCCTAATACCTAATCTAAATCAACCCTCTTTCAGTTTAAAACTGTTACCCCTTGTCCTTTCACTACAAGACCTGATAAAGGGTCTCTCCCCATCTTCCCTGTAGCCCTTCTTGAAGTCCTAGAAGGCTGTGAGAAGGTCTTCCCAGAGCCTTCTCTTCTCTTCTCTTCTCTTCTCTTCTCTTCTCTTCTCTTCTCTTCTCTTCTCTTCTCTTCTCTTCTCTTCT